>CM039598.1:24567658-24695660 GCA_022457205.1 Saccharum spontaneum | reverse complement strand
TATTATTAACTATAAAGTCTAGCATATCATAGTTAGTGCAATTATACTTGGCAATCATGGTGAGAAAAGACTATATCCATGCATAGTGAATATTAGCAAGGAAGATGAAGAACATAGCAATCACTCCCCTGTAATAGTGTTGCTCTGCCTGCCCTATACACGAGAGGGGACTATATAAGAATCAACGAAGCTGTCACTATCGCGAACTACCCCACAATCCGGCATATAGGGTGCAATCGCAGATAAATACGGTATAGACACCACGTCTACACAATAGTTATCATTCACCCACTGTACACATGGATAAACGCTATACGATCCTAGGCATGTATATAATTCCAATCTAACTAAGACAAGCATATAACTATGATAAACTAAGAACAATATAATTGCAAATATAATCAAGGAGAGCAAAGTCATAACCAATATATTGAAATAGAACAAAGTCATATTCATAATATTGAAGAACAATGATGAACAATTGAAGAACAATAGAGGAATTACCAAGAATCCTCTTGACAGATCCGGGAACCAATCGAAGATTGACTCCTTCTAGTTCTAATCCTATGTAGCTATGCTAACTAGAGATCTAGTTGATGTGGTGGCTCTAGGGCTTGATCAGAGGCTCTCCTCCTGAATTAGGGTTTGAAGTATGAGACGAGGGCCTCTCCTCCAGGGGCAGGGGCCTTGCTTATATAGCCCTTTCGGATGAATCTGGGCCGTCGGATCAAACCGACATTGAACAGACGGTTTTCCTTGATCCTCTAGGTCGGTGGAGCATAATCCTCGAGGCGGAGCCTGATTGGCTCCGGGGCCAGGGCGGGCGCCCTAAGGACCAGGGCGGGCGCCCTGTGTCCGGCTCCGTTACGCCTCCCGTTCGTTCTCGTGGCTTCTGGACTCTTCTAGATGTAAGATAATTACGTGTTCGGTTAATATCCCGTCATTAATCCGACATGTGGGCCTTTCTTCCGTATTTCCTGATAACCCCCTGTAGAAATAGATAAACAGCAAAACTCGTGGAATTCTGTCAGATAAAACCCTAAGTCTAGGTGTTGGTTTCATTTGGATCCTTTTCTCTATTTATTTGATAGTTATAATTGATACTTAAGGACCGTCAACAAACTCCCCCAAGCTTACCTCTTGCTCGTCCCTGAGCAAGGAGAGACTCAGTAGTTGCTGAAATGCCTTTGAATTTTGACAGTACACATGCTTTCAAATAGAGTCTCATCTCTGAGTTAAAGTAAACTGTCAAGACTTAAAACTTACTCATTATACCTTTCACCATGGGGCTTGCAACCGTCACCTTTGTCTTGAGCGGTTAAAAGATAGAACAGTCTAGTCAAGCGCCATGTCTCTTATTCTTGATTAGCTATAGCTCTTGGAGTTTTTTGCAGATTTTCAAATAAAACTCAGAGATTCCTTGTATGACTCTCTCAGGTCTCTCTTTTGTGGTATTTCTGGATCCTCACCAAGGCAGTAATGATGTCTGCCTTCTCTCAAAGCAAAGTATGTAGTATTTGTGGTATAAGGCAGAGTGACATTGCCTTCTCTCTCATCCTATTCTAATAAGGCTTTTGTAACGGAACCGCCCAAATTATAAGAACAAAAGTACAAAAACAATCGCCGGAGCAATTAAATTCCCGTACTTAAGCTCCTATAACTCCGGTAGTCCAATGAAATCACGAGGGATTTCAAACCAACCAACATACAAGCAAGATCGTAGTGGTCCAACATAATAAGTCATATGTTACATCCATTTCATAAGTAATTCAACATATATCGGAGTTCAGTAGAGTTATTACAACTCAAGTTTAAAAGTAGCGGAAGCAAAGTAGTTTGAAACTAATATCACCTTAATTCAAATACATGCCAGTACCAAGGTCAATTTCCCATAAAAGCATGAGAGACAAGATAGCTTAGACGGATCATACCCATGATCACACTCCACCACTACAGCCGGAGTCTTCCAATTCTTGCAGTAGCTATGATACATCACAACCTGCAACAAGTGGGAATAAACCCTGAGTACGAGAAGGTACTCAGCTAGACTTACCCGTCATAAACCAGAAATAAAGGACACCAAGGAGCATGCAAGGCTTTTATACAGTGGGCTGGCTTGACTCATTTGCGAAAAGCATAAGTTATTATAAAAACTATACTAGTACTTTTTGCAGCATTTTTATTATAACCTATTCAAGCTAGGTAAGCACCTATTGCTAAAGCAATCACTTGATTCATCATCAACATCTAGATTACCATATTAGGTTTAGCATTTCCAACATCATTCATTTAACCATCAGTGTTCCATTATTGTTACTACGATGCCGTAGCTCGAGTCAAGTGCTCACTAACCGGGAGCGACGGCGATTCGAATCGAATTCCTATCCAGCTGGAGATTTATTCCTCACACAAACCATGCTTCCCCCGTCAGGGTCGCGTAGATCACCAATGACACTTTCCAAGAAGCCGCGGGATAACAATCATGGATCGCACTACCCAGGGACCGCCCGACTGCCAGGACGCACCTTGGGCTCACTCTTCGCGTCCCCGTTACACCCCCTTCAGCACCAGTCTGCCAACCCGAGTTTATCCCGGCTCGAAAAGTGTCACTAGCTTCGCGGTCGAAAGGTACTTTATTCGGCCAGCTAAATGTGAGGCATGCGTTCAACATGACAAGAGGGACGAGCAATGATCGGTCCTTAATCGACACAGACGGAAAACTAACAGCAACCCAGAACCCTGTCTGGTTGCCTCCAACTCTTCCGTCCGGTCTCCAATTACCCATCAACACTTGGTTAATTCCAGGGTATCATTCTTTTCATAGCTAAATTCTTTCAGTAACCACCTATAAATGTAGGTGACCGGAAATCACCGATCGCTACCGGTCTAAGCATGGCTAAGCAATACTTTCGATCCTTAACCAAAATAGGATAGCAGGCATATTTGTGGGACAAGGAAAAGGTATATATGCAACAAGTGTTTTCACTCAATTCCTATAACTTAATGCAACTATACATATATAACATATATATATTCAATTGCTTTTATAAAGTAGGAGTCTTAGAATGCTCCGGGGCTTGCCTGGGATCGAACACTTAGGTTAGTGGGTGATAGATGACACTCGCTTGGCGAGCATCTCCCGTCCTGACACTTGCTTAATCCTTTCATCTTCAGGATAGGTCCACCAAACACCGTCTTCAGGTTTGGCTCCAACATCTCATCCTTCACGTGGTGCATCTAGCGAACCTAAATGAGATGCAAGATGCATGTGTATAAATATGATGAATGGTAACACAAGATGCATCACATAATCATTCAAGGTAAGTACAAGGTTACACTAAATACACATAAGCACTTCACATTGCTTAATTAAACATTACGCCACCTATCATGCTAAGATAGCAAGGGAAGCAATACCAAACATGACACAATATTTGCAAAGCCTCAGGTGTACTAACTTCATCACCAAGGACACGAATCACACTTAGCAACATGCAAAGCAACTCAAGGTGAAGCAACAACGATAACTGGAATATGCCAATTTTTGGACTAGCAAACAGTAGCTTCATAAATCAATCATATCTGGAGTTTTATAAATCCAAATGACTTGCAAGAAGACATTCTGGAAAGATTATAAAATTTTCTACATTTCATAGAACATAATCACAGCATGATTCATACGTTAAATAAGTCAAAATTACAAAGTTCCAGAATCTGTTCCTGACAAACAGAGAGCAAGCAATTCTGTACCCCAACTTTAAACAGCTATAACTCCTAAACCACATGGCTAAATGTCACCAAATTTTAACAGCAGTTAGATACATAAATTATCTACAACTTTTGTATAAACAAGTTTTACAATAAAGCACATTATCATGAAGAACTTTGCTAAGTTCCCAGATCTGTCCAGAAACCTCATTTGCAAGAAATAATTATTAACTTATGTTGCAAACATATAATTGGACAAGACCAACTTTACCAACATGTCACACATGACTAATGAACACCATAAAACATAGTGTCCATTCCCAAATAAATTATTTTAATACATTTCTTAATTTATCTAGATAATTAGGTGGAATTATGAACACATATCAAAAGTGCACAATAAAATCTACCAAAATTACAGTGGCTCTCATATACCCCCAATAGTCTACTGTCCAAATTTCAAGCCATTTGTACATGCATAGCAACCTCTATGAAAACGACAAATTGATATTGCAAGAATTCATGTGAGAGCAAGAGGAATCAATAACTCATTCATACTATAATCAAAAATCATGAAATTTTTACCACACACCAAACATCACATGAGTAGCATGCCACAAAAATTTCACTTCATTTGGAGCCCTATATTTGCAGTTATAAAAATGACAAATACAACTAACATTAAAAACCTAGCTGCACAAATCTATTTTTACAGAGAAAACTTTAAACTAAAATATGCCATATTATAGATCTACTGCATAGAGAATTTTACAAGGATTCCAAAAAGTCCTCATTTACTATTTTACGATTTTTCTACAATTTACTATGAATTTCCAAAGTTCCTGCAAAATAATCACAAAACAGTCCTCTTGGCACTATTCACATGAGTCTATGACAGTGCAGAAAGACCCCTCCCTTTAGTCGAATTGTCGCGCGAGGTCCTTGACGCGAAATCAGAGAAGGGAGGTCATCGGAGCTCGTCGTTGCCGGCCGGAGAAGGCTCACTGGCGGCGGCTGAAGGGTGAGGGAGCACCGGGGAACCCAGGCGCACCCGTGGGACAGCTCGGCTCGGTCCGAGGCGGCCTGAGTTGGCCCGGCCACGTGAGCCCACGGCTCGACGGCGGAGCGGCACGGCAGCAGCGGGCTCCGGCGACGGTTGGGGCCGGGGAAAAGGCGCCGGAAGTCAAGGAGAGGGCGACGGAGGTGGTGGTGCATGCAGCTGAGCTTGGGGAGGGACGGAGCGGCGCAGCCATGGAGCTCGGCGGCGACATCCATGGCGGCCTTGCTCTGGTGCGCGCGTTCGCGTGCTGCAGACGAGGCGAGGAGCAAGAGCGAGTGCGGGGAGGAGTGGAGAGCGTCCAAGCATCGGCGTGGCTTCAGGCGAGGCGCCCTCGACGCGTGGAGAGGAGGGCGACGCGCGGCGCTGTGCATGGTCGCCACGAGGCAATTCGTCGAGCACGTGGTGGGCGCGGAATGGAGCAAGGTGGGCAGCAATTTGGGCTAGATCTGGGCCGATTTTGGACATGGGCCCAAAACCAAAGTTGGAGCCCACATGAAGCTCTACGGTTTTCGTTAAGGCGCCCAGGTCACTAGGCCAACAGATTAGGAGATAAAATCATGCCAAGATGACAATGCCAACATGTTGACGGAGATCACGGAAACTCGCATTCGGAGGTCAAAACCTGATCAAACTTAATCCAACTTTTTGCATGCTCTTCTCCAAGATGTAAACTCCAACTTTTATTTTTGGCTCAACTCAAGTTGTTTAGCAAAAACACGAGAACGCGACGTGCCAACCATCTTGTCGTTGCCGGTCCAACTTCATGAACATGACGAAACTAGCAGTTTTGTGAATTGATTTTGAAGGTCCAACCAAGCTCCAAATCTGGTGAGACTTGATCTATACTTTCCTTCACAAGGTGTACTCCAACTCGTATTAAGGACTTCAATTGAGCTTCCACATGAATTTGGAAGATAAAAGGTCACAAACATAGCAACTCACTGCTGTCAATCCAGGACTTAGAATATTTCCTGGGCCTTGAAAAACAGCAGCTGATTCAAACTTGTGAGCTCTATTTGACTAGGTTAGAGGCCAAACTAACTCTTGACCATTAAACAAAGTTTCTTCTCCATAACATGAACTACAACTTTCATTTAAGGTCCAACATCAGAACTGGTATAGAACCTACATTTCTACTCTGACCAAAGTAGTATCGCGATAAAGCTTGAATTGTCCGTTTTGATCAATTGGAGCATTTTCTGGGCATTTGCTCAACACGAACCTTTCTTGACTTTTGTTGTAGAGTCCATCTAGAGTCATTTGGGTAAGGTTGCAAGATTTGGGTGATGATCTATATTTCCATCCACTTAATAATGCAAATTCTAGTACTTAGTAAAGTCATTCCAACAAGCATATAATTTATCATTTCATGTGACTTTTTGATTCCAAACGTCATGAAACTTTTCCAGGGACTAATATAGATAGATACTAAGGTGAGACACATGAAGATATTGCAATAACACCACCCAAGCATATATATTGAAAACTGCATATATGTAAAGCGAGGTGCAACATCCAAGTTTAGGTTGGGGCTCGTTTCCATAGGTTGACATTGACATCATCATCTCCCCTTAATCTATCATATTTGAGCTCAAACCCACTACTTAACTGGTGGCAAACACCTTGGGTGTTACAGCTTTTGATATCTGGAGCTCATCGGTGGGAGATAAAGTATACATACTTACAAGACATTTATTGCATAGTCAATCCATGGATCTAGAGAAACAAGCCAATAAGTCAAATCAAGATGTGCATGTGTGGCGAATAAATGGTGTATGGTGGTAGTGATGATAACAATGGTGAAAGTCTAATTCTACTTTTGCTCTTTTGAGGGGATACGTACCTTTCTTGCTTTCTAAAGCTCTTGAGGAGAATGAGGTGCTCTATATATTTTTTTTCCTCTCAGGTGGGTATCTTGTACCCCTAATTCTACTGTCGGACACTTGTCCATTTTTACCTCTCTTCTCATACTTTTTCTTTTTTTTTCATCGAGGTTCCGAGCACTTGCTCCGTTTTATTTCCTCGTATCTTTTTCTTTTCGAGGTTCCGGGCACTTGCCCCTTTTTATTTCCTCGTATAGAGCACTCATCTCCTTAGAACAATATAGCAAGTGGTAGTAACCAAAATAGCTTGAGCATTTATTTCATAGGGGATAACAAGAATGGGAAAATATTTTTGGCTATTCTCTCCCGGATTAGGAGTAGAATAATTTTATATGGATCTGGAGATGAGAATGAGTGGATATATGTGGATGCGTACTTCCGGAGTAGAAGCAGCATGTATGAGTGATCGTGCAAGTGAATCTTGATTTTAACCGCATGACAAGCTCCTAAGGGTCTATACAGCTTGACTACACTCAATGCTCATAAGCAGTAAAAAGTAAAGGTATGGCTTAAAGTCTAGCAAGCATGTATGTATGGCTGTGGTAGGAACTTAAACTCTCATCATACAGGAACTCATCATGTAGCATTTTAAGATTTTCAAAGATAAAATTTTCTAGAATTCTAGCATCTCTAGGAATAGATAAACAGCAGCTCAACCTTCCCATATCATATCCGTTAACAACTTAGACTTTAGATCAAGTTCTCTTCCCACAAGTTCAGGTTTAGAGCAAGCTTTAAATGATAACAGTTATGTCTAAACTTAGAGAGAGGACTTCAAATTTGAAAGTTAGGCAAAGCAACTATTCATCATATCCATGCTAGAGTTTTATTATTATCTAGATTCAGTTTAGCATAGCCACTTTATTTATTTATTAAAACACACTAAGCAAAAGATATAGGTATATATATATAAGCACAAAATCTTTATTTGGTTTTTTTTTCATAGTTATGTATATTTTTATTTTTATAGGGTAGAAGTATATATAAATATAAAGATAAAGATAGAAATACTTAGCAAGATAATGGGGGTGCTCTCCCCCAAGCTGGATCTTGACATAATCTCTTCTGATGTAGCTAGCAGATGGCGGAGGTGTATTTGAAAGTCGGCAGCACCCTGACAGCGATTAGAATGTCCTCTGTCTGCTAGTCTCCTTGAATTCTGTGAAGCTCAAATAGACAACAAAGCTTTGTGGAACTGATTAAGTGTTAGCATAAATATCTAGCCTTTATCATGCTGAGCCTCCTTGATTTTTTTATTTTTTTTCTTTTATAAAGCAGAAGAAAATATTTATGTATTTATTATATATATATATATATTTTTATGCCACCACAGTGAATGTACTTATGGGTTTTATGCCACTCGCATACTCACATGGGGCTTTAGGGTTTTTAACATTTTTATTTTCTTTTTAAGATAGTATGAATATGATTAACTAAGCAAACTATTTAAGATAAAGTAAATAATTAAAAGGAAAGGATAACTACCAAGTTACCTCTTGGCAAGGCGTTCGGTGTTTTTAAGTCCTCCGAACGGGACTCTTATTCGTTCAGTCGTCCTGGGACTTGGTGGATGGCGTAGTCGGTGTTTTCGGCAGCGCCTCTTCTTCATGTACAACTGTCTTTTCTTTCCATACCTGTCTCGGTGCTTTGGTCTCCTCAGGACAGTGTTGGTTGAGTGGTATGTCTTCAGATCTTACCACTTCTCCTTCATAATCTGCCCATCCGTCCTTGATGACCTGTTGCTTCTGATTGTGGTTACGCCGCCTTCTTCTTGTCCTGACCTGCTTGGATTCTTCAAATACATAGTTAGGGTCAGTAAAGTAAAGACGTACCTTCTCAGAGGGGAAGTGCATGTGGACTTCTCCAGTTCCAATGTAAATGATTGCTTTGACAGTACTAAGGAATGGTCTTCCAAGGATGATGGGTGGATCGTATTCATCTTCTCCCATGTCAATAACCTGAAAGTCTGTATGGACAAAGTGATCGTCTATCTTGACAGGGACGTCAGTTACTGTACCTTCGACCTGTCGGAATGTCTGATCTGCCATCTGGAGCTGAATATATGTTGGTTTTAAGGGCATGGTTCCGAACAGAAGTTCATAGGTGACCTTGGCCATTATGTTGACGCCCGACCCAGTGTCGCAAAGTGTCTTGTAGAAGTGGGACCCATGAAAGCCCAAGTTTGGTTTTGGTAATTAATGACACCAAGTTGCTAATGCCATGTGTTAAGTGTTTTGAGTTAGGCATAAGCAACACATGTGATGAAGGTATACGTGGCAAGGAGTGGTGGCCACAAGATCACAAAGAGATGGCACATGGACATGAAATGATGAGCAAGATCATGGTGGAGATGCACATGAAATGATGGATATGATGATCAAGTGAAAGAGAATGATCTAAGAGCGCAAGGCAAAGGTATAACAATAGGGTTTTCCTTTTGCCGGTCTAAGATGAGTAGAGAAGTGATTGACCGGGTTTAGGATACATAGCCGACTATCAAGAGGGGCAATCACGGTTAGCTCGGGAATCAAGTGCCATTAGATCAATGTCTTGAGCATATGCATTTAGGATCTAGTAAAGAGCTAACATAACGCCTTAGAAAATGTTTGTGAAAATGCTAACACACGAGCACAAGGTGGTGATCACTTGTTGGTGTTGGCACATTTGCGAAGGCGGTGAAGTTTAAGCAGTAGAGAGGGGTTTGGGTTCCTCTCTCCCTCCCGCCGAGCTTGCGAGGCGGGATTCGGCGTTTTTTGGAGAAGTGAAACGCCTATTTTCTATTGCGCCGAAAGTTGGAATAGAAACGGAGGCGAACGGAGGTCACTGCGTGCACCGGACGCTGCACCGGACGCTGCACCGGACGCGGTTACTGTGCGACCGGCGCGTCCGGTCTGGCGAACAGCGAGTCACGAAGTCGTCGGACGCGGTTCGCGTCCGGTCACACACCACCGGACGCGTCCGGTGGTCCAGGGTGCTTACTGGACTCGCACCGGACGCGAGTACTGTGGCGTCCGGTCAGTTCTTCAGCGCGTTCGGTGGGTGTTTCGCAGTGTGCGGCTCGGTGTTCACCGGCGCGTCCGGTGGGTCACGGGACCGGCGCGTCCGGTCGTGACCAGCGCGTCCGGTCGCTCGGTCGAGCGCGTCCGGTCAACGGTAACGGCTAGTTTGAACGGCACTATTCTCGTCTGTCGCGTAGTGACCGGACGCGTCCGGTCACCCGGACCGGCGCGTCCGGTGATCGCGATTTCTGCTGCGTCGTTTCTAACGGCTAGCTGCGTACCCCTTCGTTATAAATAGATGGTGGCCGGGGTTTGAGGGCAACTCTTGCACATTTTGAGACCTAGAGACATACTTTGAGCTAGAGAACAACCCCTCCACTCATCTCTTTGATTGATTGCACATCTTGAGTGAGATTGAGTGAGATTCAAGTGCATTGCTTGAGAGTTGCATTCTAGAGGCACTTGATCTTCGAGTTGCTGCGGATTTCTTGTTACTCTTCCGTGTTTCCCGACACGGTAGACGGCTTGGAGCAGCGGAGGTGATTGAGCTCGCAATTGGAGATTGTTGGAGCCTTCACCAAGTGTTGTAAGGGGTTCTTGATCCTTCCCCGCGGGAGTTCGCGAATTGGATACTCTAGTGGAGCTCGTGGCTTGGAGGATCCCCATCTTGTGTGCGGTTGTGCGGCGCCCGCCGAGGGCTCAACTCTTGATAGTTGATTAGCTCGCGAACCGACAAGTGGGTGCATCGCCACAACGAGGAGTAGCTTGCCGGGAAGCAAGTGAACCTCGGTAAAAAATCTTGTGTCATCTCTTTGCCGAGGACTTCTCTTGTGTGATTGATTGATTGGTACTTCTCATCTCTACACGGCGGTATAATCACTCGAAGCTCTTCTCTCGTATTACATCTTGTTTCTAGCTTGTTGTTGTGTTTAGTGAATAGCCTTGTACTAGACTTGTGTAGGTGGCTTGCTTAATTAGTTAGTGCTAGTGCATTTAGCTCCGCCACCTTTTATACTAACTTGTGGTTAAGTAATTTGTGTAGAAGTTTTTTATTAGGCTATTCACCCCCCCTCTAGCCTATTTGGACCTTACAAGTGGTATCAGAGCCGAGGCACCGTTTATTTGAGGCTTAACAACCTACGGTGATAAAGAAATGGCTCAATTAAGTTTGCACATCAACAACACCAAGAAGGCACCTCACTTTGATGGCACAAATTATGCTTATTGGAAGGTTAAGATGACCGCACACCTCAAGTCAATCAATAGAGAAGTGTGGAAGGTCACCGAAACAAAATTTGAGGTTGCTAATCCGGAGGCACCTACACCGGTGGAAGAGAAGAAACTCCAATGCAATGATATTGCCATTAGTGCTCTTCATGAGGCATTAGATGACAAGACATTTGAGCAAGTGAAGAACATAGAAGTTGCACATGATGCTTGGGCCAAGCTAGAAGAAACATTTGAGGGCACCGAAGGCACAAAGACCGCTAAAGCATATATCTTGCAAGAAAAATTTTCAAGCTTCAAGATGCAAGATGATGAGAGTGTACCGGAAATGTTCCATAGATTGCAAGTCATTGTCAATGAGCTCAAGGCACTTGGTGAGGAAGTCAAGGACAACCAATTCTCTATGAAGTTCTTGAGAAGCTTGCCCAAGAGATTTGATACATTGATCACCGTGCTAGTGAGGACTACATTGAAGGATTCAACTCCTCAACAAATATTTCAAGAAGTGATGACCGATGATTCATATAGAGAAGATGATGAGAAGGATGAGTTGGTCAAGAAGAAGAAGAAGGAGAATGAGAAGAAAGATGATGAGAAGAAGAAGAGTGTGGCATTCAAAGCCACCACATCCAAGGGCAAATCCAAGATTGAATCATCAAGTGAAGAAGACTCAAGCTCTTGTGATAGTGATGACATTGATGAGAAGATGGCTCTCTTTGTCAAGCAATTTGGCAAATTCATGAAGAAGAAGGGCTATCGTGCAAGGAGGAAGAACTCATCTAAGAAGAATGAGCATACCATGAGATGCTTTAGATGCCATAGCAAGGATCATCTCATTGCAAAGTGTCCTTATGATAGTGATGATGAAGATGCTATCAAGAAGGAGAGGAAGAAGCAAAAGAAGAAGCAAGAAAAGAAAGAGAGCTCTCATAAGAAGAAGAATGATTCTCATGTTGCTACATGGGATAGTGATGATTCCTCAAGTGATGATGAGGATGACAACAAGTGCAAGAAGAAGGGACATGCTAGCATTGCTATTCAAGAGAAGGTCTCCCTCTTCGACACTCCATCGTGCTTCATGGCTAAGGCCGCTAAGGTATCATCCGATGATGAGAGTGATCATGACAATGCTAGTGATAGTGATAGTGATGAAGAAGAATTCACTAAAGATGAACTAATCACTATGCTAGAAGATTGCACTCAACATTATAAAGAATCTAGAAAGGAGTGCAAGGGCTTGCTTAAGGAAAAGAAAAACCTTATGCAAGAACTTGATGAGCTTAGAACATCTTATGAGAGTCTAAAGGTAGACCATAAGAAGCTTCAAAAGTCTCACACTAAGCTTGAAGAAGCTCATTCCTCTCTAGTTGAAAAATGTGAAAACATGCCAACTAATGTTGAGAAAGCTAAAACTTGCAACATAGGCATATCATGTGATATAATTGATGAACCTTTTCATAAGCCTATTGTTGTTGCTACCACTAACCCTTCATGTAGCGCATCTACATCATCCTCATCTAGTAGTGACGGTTTCCCTTGTGACTCCACACTAATAGTTGAGAATGAAAATCTCAAGAAGGAGGTAAAAGAGCTCAATCACACCTTAGCTAAGGCTTATGGTGGTGAGGACCGCTTGCTTATGTGCTTGGGTAGCCAAAGAGCTTCTCTCTACAAAGAGGGATTGGGCTATAACCCCAAGAAAGGCAAGGCCGCTTTTGCTCCTCACAAAACTCGTTTTGTGAAGAACAATGGTAGCTATTGCAAAAGTTGCAAGCAAGTTGGTCACATAGAGCAACATTGCATGAACAAGAAATCAAATGCTATTGTATCCTCAATCAAGTTTGATTCATTCTATATACTTACCAAGGGTACAAATGGTGTTCATGCTAAGTTCATTGGTGCACCATGGATGGGCTCAAAGAAGAAAGCCATTTGGGTACCAAAGAGCTTGGTCACTAACCTTGGAGGACCCAAACAAGTTTGGGTACCTAAAAAGAATTGATCTTATCTTGTAGGTCAATTACAAAGCCGGAGGAAGGCATTGGGTGCTTGATAGTGGGTGCACTCAACACATGACCGGGGATTCATGTATGTTCAAATCAATTGATACAAGTCAAAATGGTGGTTTTGATGCTATCACTTTCGGCAACAACAAGAAAGGCAAGGTCAAGGGGCTTGGTAAAATTGCTATCTCAAATGACATGAGCATATCTAATGTATTGCTAGTTGAGAGCTTGGACTTCAATCTTTTATCGGTGGCTCAACTTTGTGATCTTGGCTTTAAGTGCATATTTGGTAGTGATGATGTTGAAGTCATAAGTGTTGATGGATCAAATTTGATATTCAAAGGGTTTAGACATGGTAGCTTATACTTGGTTGACTTCAATGATAGTGAGACACAATTGACATCATGCTTGCTTAGCAAATCTAGTATGGGTTGGTTATGGCATAGAAGGCTTGGTCATGTTGGAATGAAACAATTGAACAAACTTTTGAGGCATGACTTAGTTAGAGGCTTGAAAGATGTGACTTTTGAAAAGGATAAACCATGTAGTGCTTGTCAAGCCGGCAAACAAGTTGGAAATAAACATCCTAGTAAGAGTGAAATGAGCACATCAAAGGCATTTGAGCTATTGCACATGGACTTGTTTGGGCCAACAACATACACTAGTATTGGTGGAAACAAGTATGGTTTTGTGATTGTTGATGACTATACTAGATACACTTGGGTGTTCTTTCTCTATGACAAGAGTGATGTTTATGATCTATTCAAGTCTTTTGTCAAGAGAGTGCAAAATGAGTTTGAGACTACCATCAAGAAGATTAGAAGTGACAATGGTAGTGAGTTCAAGAACACAAGAATTGAAGATTTATGTGATGATCTTGGTATTGAACATCAATTCTCACCAACATACACTCCTCAATCCAATGGTGTAGTTGAAAGAAAGAATAGAACTTTGATTGACATGGCTAGATCAATGCTTAGTGAATACAATGTGAGTCATTCATTTTGGAGTGAAGCCATTAACACGGCTTGCTATTATAGCAACCGTCTCTATTGCCATGGAAAGCTTGGAAAGACACCATATGAGCTATTGAATGGAAGAAAGCCCAACATTGCATACTTTAGAGTGTTTGGTTGCAAATGCTATATTCTCAAGAAAGGCACTAGATTGAGCAAGTTTGAAAAGAAATGTGATGAAGGGTTCTTACTTGGTTATTCTACCACAAGCAAAGCATATAGAGTTTGGAATCTCACTAATGGCACCTTGGAAGAAGTTCATGATGTTGAGTTTGATGAAACCCAAGGTTCTCAAAATGAAGATCAAAACCTTGATGATGTGAGAGGAGATCAATTGTCAAATGCAATGAAGAACATGGACATTGGTGATGTTAGGCCAAGGCAAGTTGATGATGATGATATTCATGTGATCAACCAAAGTGTGCAAATTGATACAAATCAAGCAAGCTCTAGTGGTTCTCATGATGAAGTGCAAGATCAAGGTCAAGCTAGTGGAAGCAATCAACTCCCAATACTCCAACCTACTAGTATTGCAAGAGATCATCCATTGGATCAAATCATTGGAGGAATTCAAAGTGGTGTTCAAACTAGATCAAGGCTAGCATCCTTTTGTGAGCACTACTCATTTGTGTCACTTGAAGAACCTAAGAAAATAGAAGATGCTTTGAAAGATTCCGATTGGGTAAATGCCATGCATGAAGAGCTAAACAACTTCACTAGAAATCAAGTTTGGGAACTTGTTGAAAGGCCGAAGAACTACAATGTGATTGGTACTAAGTGGGTCTTTAGAAATAAGCAAGATCAAGATGGTATGGTTGTGAGAAACAAAGCAAGATTAGTAGCACAAGGATACACTCAAGTTGAGGGTCTTGACTTTGGAGAAACATATGCACCAGTTGCAAGATTGGAGGCTATTAGAATCTTATTAGCATATGCTTGTGCACACAACATCAAGCTCTATCAAATGGATGTCAAGAGTGCATTTCTTAATGGTTACATCAATGAAGAAGTTTATGTTGAGCAACCTCCCGGTTTTGAAGATGACAAGAAGCCCAACCATGTTTACAAGCTCAAGAAGGCATTGTATGGTTTGAAACAAGCACCTAGAGCATGGTATGAGAGATTGAGGGACTTTCTTCTCTCTAAAGGGTTCAAGATGGGAAAGGTTGACACCACTCTCTTCACCAAGAAAATTGAAAATGACTTGTTTGTGTTGCAAATCTATGTGGATGACATTATCTTTGGATCAACCAATCAAGATTTTTGTGAAGAATTTGGAAATATGATGGCAAATGAGTTTGAGATGTCTATGATCGGAGAGCTTAGTTACTTTCTTGGACTTCAAATCAAGCAAATGAAGAATGGCACTTTTGTAAGTCAAGGGAAGTACATCAAGGACATGATCAAGAAGTTTGGATTGCAAGATGCTAAGCCAATGAGTACACCAATGGGCACAAATGATCAATTGGGTATTGATGCAAGTGGCAACATGGTAGATCAAAAGCAATATCGGTCTATGATTGGAAGTTTGCTCTATGTCACCGCTTCTAGGCCGGATGTGATGTTTAGTGTGTGCAAGTGTGCAAGATATCAAGCTTCACCTAGAGAAAGTCACTTGAAAGCAACCAAGAGAATATTGAGATATCTTAAGGGCACTCATGATATTGGACTATGGTTTCCAAAGGGGTCTAATTTTGAGTTGATTGGATATTCGGACTCCGACTATGGTGGATGCAAGATTGATAGAATGAGCACAAGTGGCACTTGTCAATTGCTTGGAAGGTCTCTTGTTTCATGGTCATCAAAGAAACAAAATAGTGTTGCACTATCTACCGCCGAGGCCGAATACATTAGTGCCGGTAGTTGTTGTGCACAATTGCTTTGGATGAAGGCCACCTTGAATGACTTTGGAATCAAGTTCAAGAATGTGCCATTGTTTTGTGACAATGAAAGTGCTATCAAGATGACTCAAAATCCGGTTCAACATTCAAGAACAAAGCACATTGACATAAGGCATCACTTCATAAGAGACCATCAACAAAAGGGTGATATTAGCATTGAGAGCATTGGCACCGAAGATCAACTAGCCGACATATTCACAAAGCCACTTGATGAGAAAAGATTTTACAAGTTGAAGAATGAATTGAACATACTTGACTTCTCCAACTTGAAATGAGTGCACCCCCACATTCTTATATGACATGCCTCTCCTCCGACATAGCAAGGTAAAGTTGTTTGGCATATCATTCATACTTTGCTAAGGACATGTTTAGAACATATAGACATATTTGCATGACAAATAGGCTCATTCATGAAAATCAAATGAGTTTAATGTATATATGGTACCACTATTGCTTCTATGTTTGTTTGATCTAGTGGTAGCATATGACATGTTTGTGAGCTTGCAAACCTAGTGTTGAGTCTAGAAAATGAGCTCATGATGTGTAATTCAACATGGTCAAGATAACCCTTATACTTTATGAGGTGTGAAGAAGCTTGTCCTTGGTTCAAACCGAATTACATATTCTAGGCAAGTGATCTAGATTGAACCATAATTTGGACTCCCTCATATTGATTGACTTAACTCTCACTAAAATTGGCACCTTTTTGGTGATTGTTGACAAAGGGGGAGAGAAAAGTCACAAAGATAGAAAAGTCACAAAGGGGGAGAAAGATATAATAAGAGGGGAGAGAAAATTCACAAAAAGAAAAAGTTACTAAGGGGGAGAGAAAGCATAAGATAAGACTTTGGAAAGGAATCAATTAATTTTAAGCACACAAGTAGGGGGAGCAAGCTCATGAACTATTTGTTGCATTTGTATGCGCATTAACATGATGAATTGTTGCATTGCAAAGCTTAAATTCATATTCATGTTTGTTTGGTGATTGCTAGAATTAGAACTTGAATGATGTTTTGTTGAGAGTAGCGTTTTAAGTGGTATCTAGACACCCTTTGCTCATAATGTTGATCTCACGGGGTACTTTAGTGTTTGTGATCTTTACAAGTGAGGTATTACAAGTGGTGTCTAGCTACATCGATGCTAAGGATGGTATATAAAGGCAACTCCGATTGGTATCACGCTTCAAAGGTCCATTCTATATACCTTAGCATCAATTTGATAGTAGTAACTCTCCCAAAATTCAATTCCATACATATGTGCACAATTGAACCAAACTCATGGAAGCACATATGTAGGGGGAGCTAATACTATCGAAATTGAAAATTGATTTCATTTCATATCTTTGTGATGGTTGTCATCAATTACCAAAAAGAGGGAGATTGAAAGCCCAAGTTTGGTTTTGGTAATTAATGACACCAAGTTGCTAATGCCATGTGTTAAGTGTTTTGAGTTAGGCATAAGCAACACATGTGATGAAGGTATACGTGGCAAGGAGTGGTGGCCACAAGATCACAAAGAGATGGCACATGGACATGAAATGATGAGCAAGATCATGGTGGAGATGCACATGAAATGATGGATATGATGATCAAGTGAAAGAGAATGATCTAAGAGCGCAAGGCAAAGGTATAACAATAGGGTTTTCCTTTTGCCGGTCTAAGATGAGTAGAGAAGTGATTGACCGGGTTTAGGATACATAGCCGACTATCAAGAGGGGCAATCACGGTTAGCTCGGGAATCAAGTGCCATTAGATCAATGTCTTGAGCATATGCATTTAGGATCTAGTAAAGAGCTAACATAACGCCTTAGAAAATGTTTGTGAAAATGCTAACACACGAGCACAAGGTGGTGATCACTTGTTGGTGTTGGCACATTTGCGAAGGCGGTGAAGTTTAAGCAGTAGAGAGGGGTTTGGGTTCCTCTCTCCCTCCCGCCGAGCTTGCGAGGCGGGATTCGGCGTTTTTTGGAGAAGTGAAACGCCTATTTTCTATTGCGCCGAAAGTTGGAATAGAAACGGAGGCGAACGGAGGTCACTGCGTGCACCGGACGCTGCACCGGACGCTGCACCGGACGCGGTTACTGTGCGACCGGCGCGTCCGGTCTGGCGAACAGCGAGTCACGAAGTCGTCGGACGCGGTTCGCGTCCGGTCACACACCACCGGACGCGTCCGGTGGTCCAGGGTGCTTACTGGACTCGCACCGGACGCGAGTACTGTGGCGTCCGGTCAGTTCTTCAGCGCGTCCGGTGGGTGTTTCGCAGTGCGCGGCTCGGTGTTCACCGGCGCGTCCGGTGGGTCACGGGACCGGCGCGTCCGGTCGTGACCAGCGCGTCCGGTCGCTCGGTCGAGCGCGTCCGGTCAACGGTAACGGCTAGTTTGAACGGCACTATTCTCGTCTGTCGCGTAGTGACCGGACGCGTCCGGTCACCCGGACCGGCGCGTCCGGTGATCGCGATTTCTGCTGCGTCGTTTCTAACGGCTAGCTGCGTACCCCTTCGTTATAAATAGATGGTGGCCGGGGTTTGAGGGCAACTCTTGCACATTTTGAGACCTAGAGACATACTTTGAGCTAGAGAACAACCCCTCCACTCATCTCTTTGATTGATTGCACATCTTGAGTGAGATTGAGTGAGATTCAAGTGCATTGCTTGAGAGTTGCATTCTAGAGGCACTTGATCTTCGAGTTGCTGCGGATTTCTTGTTACTCTTCCGTGTTTCCCGACACGGTAGACGGCTTGGAGCAGCGGAGGTGATTGAGCTCGCAATTGGAGATTGTTGGAGCCTTCACCAAGTGTTGTAAGGGGTTCTTGATCCTTCCCCGCGGGAGTTCGCGAATTGGATACTCTAGTGGAGCTCGTGGCTTGGAGGATCCCCATCTTGTGTGCGGTTGTGCGGCGCCCGCCGAGGGCTCAACTCTTGATAGTTGATTAGCTCGCGAACCGACAAGTGGGTGCATCGCCACAACGAGGAGTAGCTTGCCGGGAAGCAAGTGAACCTCGGTAAAAAATCTTGTGTCATCTCTTTGCCGAGGACTTCTCTTGTGTGATTGATTGATTGGTACTTCTCATCTCTACACGGCGGTATAATCACTCGAAGCTCTTCTCTCGTATTACATCTTGTTTCTAGCTTGTTGTTGTGTTTAGTGAATAGCCTTGTACTAGACTTGTGTAGGTGGCTTGCTTAATTAGTTAGTGCTAGTGCATTTAGCTCCGCCACCTTTTATACTAACTTGTGGTTAAGTAATTTGTGTAGAAGTTTTTTATTAGGCTATTCACCCCCCCTCTAGCCTATTTGGACCTTACAACCCATTAATGGAGCAATAAATGCTTGGCATACCTGGGTCGTCCTTCTTAGGCAAGAACGGTGACTTGAGTTGGCGATCTTGACCTTTGTGCACGGCAGTGACCATCTTAGCTGTCTCGGTCCATACTTGCTTCTTGCTCTTGTTCCTCCTGTTGGTCCTCTTCCTTGGTTCATATTGGGGTTGCTCTAGGATTTGTGCGGTCTTGTTCTTGAAGGAAAACGTTTCCTTCCTCCCCTTGATGTAGAAACTGATCTTGGCAGCACTAGCATAGATGACAGCTCCCGCGGTGTTCAGGAATGGTCTCCCTAGGATGACGGGAGCCCTCTCATCAGAACCGGTCTCTATCACTACGAAGTCTGCTGGAGCGTACGAGGAACCCACTCGGACACAGATGTTCTTCAATATTCCTCTCGGGAAACTCAGTGTCCTATCTGCAAGCTGCAAACACATGGTTGTTTCTAATAATGGTTGTGAAAAGAGTTTTTCATAGAGTACCCTGGGCATGATGTTGACGCTGGAGCCAAAGTCACAGAGTGCTTCTGGGAAGTCTCGCATGCCGATGGAGATCGGGGTGACGGGGCGTCCTGGATCGCCTCTCTTGACCGGCAGACGGTCAGTACTTACTTCCACGATAGGGTTACTCCAGTAATCTCCTGCATCAAACATGTCTACAAGATTTGCATATTCTAGTCCTTCCGGTTGTGATGGTATACCGGGGTTAGTAGCAGGAACAGCAGCAGCTATTTGATTCAACTGAGATTCAATCATTTTATTAAAGCTAATCTGGTTCTTGATGGCAGTAGAGAAATTATCCATTCTATTATTTATATTTTCTAGTATTTTATCATTAGATGCCAATTTCTTAGACAGGTTATCCATTAGCTTTCCTTGGTTGGATACTAACTCTCTCAAAGGTGGATAATTATTATTATTATTGAAAGAATTGTTACCTTGGTAATTACCTGAGTAGTTAGGCCTCTGTTGATTCCAACCTTGATTCTGCTGAGGACGGTTGTAGTAGTTGTTGTTATTGTTGATGTAGTTCACGTCCTCCAGCAACTCAGGACAGTGATTGCCCGAGTGTCCAGTACCTCCACACTCCTCACAAGTCATGTGAGAGTCGTAGACGTGCATGACTTCTTTCTTTTCTCCAGCTCGATCATCGAGCTTCTTCATGAGTAGGTCTAGCTTGGCAGACAGCATGTCTACTTCCTTGAGCTGGTGCATACCTCCACCTCTCTTGCGTGTCTGAGTTCTTTCTTCATTCCAACCTTGGTTGGATGCCATCTTCTCCACAAGAGCTGTGGCTTGAGGTATGGTGAGTGATAGGAATGCTCCTCCAGCTGCAGCATCCATGGTTTCACGGGCACTGTTAATGAGCCCATGATAAAATGTCTGCATCAACAGCCAGCTTTCTATTCTATGATGGGGACATTCTAGGATGTAGTCTTGGAAGCGCTCCCATGCTTCTGGAACGGATTCATCATGTTGTTGCTAAAAACTTGTAATCTTCCCACGGAGAGCATTGGTCTTGCCCATGGGAAAGAATTTGGCCAGAAAGTTCGTGGAGCAGAGTGCCCACGTAGTGTTCTTCTCCTTTGTAGCGTAGAACCACTGTTTCGCTCTCCCCAACAGTGAGAATGGGAAAAGGCGAAGTAGTATGGCGTCTCTGGGGACTTCAGCCATGGTGAAAGTGCTGCAGATCTCCAGGAAGTGTTGAAGATGAGCACTAGCGTCTTCATGTGGCTTCCCACAGAACTGGTTAGCTTGCACCATGTTGATGAGCCCAGGCTTGAGCTCGAAGTTGCGGTCGATCTCCCCAGCAGGTCCAGTGCGGATGTTGTCCGTAGTGGGAGCTGAGAACTCGCGGATTGACTTGTTCGCCATGGCTTCGAATTCAGTCGATAAATTCCGGATGAAACTTCGGCGGTCTTCGGATTTGGATGAAGCTTTGTGCTGAAGTGTTGACGATGTCTTCTTGAGCTTGGCTCTTGTTCTTCTGAATAAGGCTTCGGGATCGTCAACAAAGTTGTCTGGAAGATGTCTTCTATTCATGCATCACCCTGCAATAAATAATCAAAATGGAAAATACAGGGGTAAAACTGTATAAGAGAATTGATAAGCTCGATCAGATTAGTGATGCAAAAGATGACTCAAAGTTCCATATTCATTCCTACTTAGTAATCAACCTTCCCCGGCAACGGCGCCAAAAATGCTTGTTGGGCATTCTTAACGTCACTACCAAAAGTAGACTTAGTTTTCTAATTCTGATAACGGCGCCAAAAATGCCAAACCTATCCCTCATGCCACTTAAGCCAAGTTGTCATCCCCAGCATGACATGAGAGACGCGGTATTGAAATATGCATTTGCTCATCAAGATAAATAATAAAAGGGATCTGCAAGCGCACAGATTAATACCGATGTAGCATTTTAACCGGGAAGTATTCCAGGTATCGTTATTTATATTTTTACCACTGGGAAGGGATTTCTAAGTATCATGGTTGATAATGGAATGAGAATATGGAACTGAGTACACATCATTGCATGTATAACCGAGAGTATTTATCAATCTCTTTATACAGGTATAAATGTCACATTAAGTAAAGGTAAAGTGATAATGGTGACAAAGATAATTAATCTGATCAGCTAGCCACATATAATAATGATAAGCACCTCAACAGATATTCTAGCAAGTCATTAGCATGGAATTAGGATGAACTACAAAGATATTCCCTAAGTTATTATTAACTATAAAGTCTAGCATATCATAGTTAGTGCAATTATACTTGGCAATCATGGTGAGAAAAGACTATATCCATGCATAGTGAATATTAGCAAGGAAGATGAAGAACATAGCAATCACTCCCCTGTAATAGTGTTGCTCTGCCTGCCCTATACACGAGAGGGGACTATATAAGAATCAACGAAGCTGTCACTATCGCGAACTACCCCACAATCCGGCATATAGGGTGCAATCGCAGATAAATACGGTATAGACACCACGTCTACACAATAGTTATCATTCACCCACTGTACACATGGATAAACGCTATACGATCCTAGGCATGTATATAATTCCAATCTAACTAAGACAAGCATATAACTATGATAAACTAAGAACAATATAATTGCAAATATAATCAAGGAGAGCAAAGTCATAACCAATATATTGAAATAGAACAAAGTCATATTCATAATATTGAAGAACAATGATGAACAATTGAAGAACAATAGAGGAATTACCAAGAATCCTCTTGACAGATCCGGGAACCAATCGAAGATTGACTCCTTCTAGTTCTAATCCTATGTAGCTATGCTAACTAGAGATCTAGTTGATGTGGTGGCTCTAGGGCTTGATCAGAGGCTCTCCTCCTGAATTAGGGTTTGAAGTATGAGACGAGGGCCTCTCCTCCAGGGGCAGGGGCCTTGCTTATATAGCCCTTTCGGATGAATCTAGGCCGTCGGATCAAACCGACATTGAACGGACGGTTTTCCTTGATCCTCTAGGTCGGTGGAGCATAATCCTCGAGGCGGAGCCTGATTGGCTCCGGGGCCAGGGCGGGCGCCCTAAGGACCAGGGCGGGCGCCCTGTGTCCGGCTCCGTTACGCCTCCCGTTCGTTCTCGTGGCTTCTGGACTCTTCTAGATGTAAGATAATTACGTGTTCGGTTAATATCCCGTCATTAATCCGACATGTGGGCCTTTCTTCCGTATTTCCTGATAACCCCCTGCAGAAATAGATAAACAGCAAAACTCGTGGAATTCTGTCAGATAAAACCCTAAGTCTAGGTGTTGGTTTCATTTGGATCCTTTTCTCTATTTATTTGATAGTTATAATTGATACTTAAGGACCGTCAACAGTACTAACGCTTTTTGTCTTATCTTATGAGTACACTCTTTTGGCTTGGGGCACATAAGCAATTCCTAACCCTTTGTGCTTATTGCTTTTTGCTTATATGAACCAAGCATGCTCGAAAACCTCAACTCCAATCTTTTGAAACTTAGTGTTGTCATCAATCACCAAAAAGGAGGAGATTGAAAGCATCTAGGCCCCAAGGTTTGGTTTCGACAATTGATGACAACGCTTTATTACCATGACTAACGTGTGTTTTGCAGAAACTTTGGTAAGTTAGGTCATTGAGGTTATAACTGCTTTGGGCACCATGGTATTCATACCCCTTGATGGAAATCGTTTCGGTTTTGAAAAGAGTGATGTCAAGATTAAGGACGGTTAGTTCCGGATGACGAGGTGTTGAGATTCATTCGGAATAGTCGTTAGGATCTTCGTTTTTCTCTTTTGGCCGTACTATAAAGGGGGCATGAGCGGGTAGCTTGACCTAGGCGAGTTCTATGTTTAGGTTTGGTGCACACTTGTTAAACTTAGCGCTAGGCAGCTCTAGAATAGCTCAAAGTTCAGTTGGAAGCAACTTGGTTCAAGTTGCGACGCGTTTTGGAAAGTTTAGGGTGGTTTTCCCTTGACCGGACGCGGTCTTTGGCATGACCGGACGCGTCCGGTCAGTTCAGTTCTGCGACTAGGGTTTGGCGCTGACGACCAGACGCGGTCCTTGCGAGGACCGGATGCGGTGGTCAGAAGCCGACACGTGTCACTTGAGGGAAACACCCGATCGGACGCGACCTGGGTGTGATCGGCGCGTCCGGTCATGTTCCAGTATGCTCCCTGCACGATCGGACGCGTCCGGTCACCCCTGACCGGCGCGTCTGGTCACTCAGCCCGTTTTCAGTTTTTCGACCGTTACGGGGGACCTGCGCGTCCGGTCACTTCGACCGGCGCGTCCGGTCACCCCGTGTTTTGCTGAGTTGGCAGGTAACGGTTCGTTTCGACTGTGGGGTGTATAAATACATCCCCACCACCTCTTTTAGAGGTCTCTTGCTCATTTGATCAACTGAGAAACACCTTTAGAGTGCAAGGGAGTGCAAGAGCTCTAGTGAGGATAGAGATTTGAGAATCAAAGCTTGAGAGTTCCTCACTAGCAATTAGAGAGTAGCAAGTGTGCATCCACCTTCTCATTTGGGCTCGTTGTGGTTAAGTGAGAGTTCTAGCTTGTTACTCTTGGTGATCGCCATCACCTAAACGGTTTGGTGGTGATTAGGAGTTTGGTGATCATCCGGCGGAGCTTGTGAATGACCCAACTCATCTTGTGAGCGGTTTTGGGTGATTCACCGCGACGGAGTGTCAAAGAATCAACCCGTAGAGAGCACTTGATCCTTGCGCGGATCAAGGGGGAGCTACACCCTTGCGCGGGTGCTCCAACGAGGACTAGTGGGGAGTGGCGACTCTCCGATACCTCGGAAAAACATCATCGTGTTCCTTGTCCTTACTTTCAAGCATTTACATTCTCGTATTTACATTCATTGCTTGATTTACATTCCTAGAATTGCCATGCTAGACTAGGATTGGAAACTAGGGTGCAAAACTTTTATCGGTAGAATCTCTAGGAACACAAGTAGGCACTAGGGGTGAATTCCGGCTTATAGGATTTAATTCTTGCAATTAATTTTTAGAAAAGCCCAATTCACCCCTCTCTTGGGCATCTTGATCCTTTCAGGTCCTCCAGCAAACTAACCCAAATAATCACCCCTTTGAGGGGATAGTTTTTTGGGTGGGCTAGTTGTAAAAAAACTAGCTCTAGCCCTCCTGTTTGACAACTTTTGAGCTAGTTTGGTGCAAACTAGCCTGAACTAGCCCTAGCCCATGGGATCCAAACAGGCTCGATGAAACGAAGCGGGCTCAGTGCGGATTTGGTGCGGTTTCCTAGTCGTGGGAAACCACGCCGGCTTATTTCATCCCACGAAATATTTCCCTTCTCTCCTCTTTAAAATATGAAAATATTCTATTTTTATTAATATGTTATCCTATTTAATATGTTTAAAACTCCCTAGAATCCCATTGAGACCGGCTAAAAAACCATATAAATGAAAATATTGGGACATGTCCGTCACGCAATACGAAAGCGCGCACGCAATACGAAAGCGCGCGACCCTAGCAGCCCCACGCGTGATCCACAACAGATCAGTGCATGCGCCCCCGACAAGCTAGCTGTCTGCCTGTGGTCCAAGGTGGCACGCAAACCAAAGAAACAAAATACTCCCTCTGTCCAAGAATAGGTTGCGTACCAGATAAAGTTATTCATGTTTAACCAAATTTTTAAAGAATAATATTTATATTTATGACTCTAAATTAATTTATTATGAAAATATATTTCATTAGTAATCTAATGATATTTATTTGATGTTATAATTATTTTTAGTTTTTTTATCTATAATTGTTCAAACATGGTATTGTGCTAGAATTGCATGTTTTTTGGACGAAGAGAGTACTCCTATTTTCTTTGAATTGCTATAGATTTTGATTGTTGTATCCATTTTCAATTTCGTTTGCAACGATATATTCTGCGTGACGTGACGAACAAAACTAGAGCTTAATTGTATATGTTTCAAAGAATTTTATTTTAGTAGCAAATTATGTGTAAATATGTGCTAAAAGCCAAAGGAACTACTACCGTATAATACTGAAGTTGCTACTAAAAAATATACTAAAGTTTTTATATGGTATGCACATCGATGGTTATCGTGGGAATATAATAAAATTGTTTAATAGTATTTATATAAAGGTACTAGCTTTATATTATAGTATTTTAAGAGCAAATTACATGGATTGAGTTGCTAGTGAGAGTTTGTTGCAACTTATATAATGTAAAACGAGTAATAATTCATGCAGAAACAATGCAACTAGCTACCAACTAGGGAAATTATTAAAAAAAACCAGAGTAGCGACCCAAAAACAAGTCAATCTGCAATCTATGAGGCAAATTGTTAAAATAAGCATAAAATAAGCTGTCAGCTAGGGAGGCAAGCAAGTTATTATACAACCGAATCTGCGACCCCCCTAATCCTAATACTTTCTGCAACTTCTAATCCTAACACGTGTTGCAACCTCTAATCCCAACCCAATCTGCCTTGTATGTGTATGTGCTTTTCTTCTGTGGCAACTATTGCATGCAATGGCTACCCTTCTGTGACAACTTATACATTGTAAGTAAGACAACTAATATGTAGGATTTAGGAAGACATTCAAACTTAAAAGGGTGACTGAAAACTGTAACTAAAAAGTTGATTGAATGAAACTAAAAAAAATTAATAAAATGACTGAAAACTAAAAACTAAAGTAAACACAATAAAAAACACAAAACTGAAATTAAAATTGACAACCAAAAAATTAAACTAAAACTAACAAATAAAAACTAAAAACTAAAGTAGATACAATGAAAAACAAATAATTGAAAATGAAATTATAAAAAATTGAAACAGAAATTGACAACCAGAAAACTTAACTCAAAATGACAAATAAAAACTAAAAACTAAAGTTGACACAATAAAAAAATTAAACATAAAACTGAAACTGAAATTGATAACCAGAAAATGAAACTAAAAATGACAAATGAAGACTGAAAACTGAAGTAGACATAATGAAAAACCAAAATCTGATTATTTTCAAAGACAAAAACTGAAACATGACAACTCCATCGGGCCTCCCTCGGTTTGTTGGCCGGTTAGTCACCGGCGTGAAAAGGAAGGGGAACGCAGGAAACCGCTGTTTTTTTAGCCACCGACGGGAAAAGATCGAACTTCAAGATACACGGGAGAAGGGCAGAAGGCTGACACGTCACTATCGCTGACGCATGGGGTGACATGTACGTCCCGCCTAGGGGAGCTCGTGGGCTGGTGGAGTCGCGCGAGACTCTATCCCACATGCATGCATGTCAACCCGGCCGCCAGGAGCAGTCTCTGGCAGCTTGACTCCCGCGAGGGGCTCTGGCAGCTCAGAGGAACAGTGCGAACCCTGGATCTAGATCGGGGGGTTCGATCTGGTTTTTCCACGAAATCTACACAAAATTCTTTTCTCATCCACTCATACATCTGTCCGTGGCTCGTTCTCACCTGAGGTCAAGGTGCAATTTCTCACGTTGATACTGTAGTGATTGGGTGCTGAGAGGAGATGAGCAAGATGAAGGGCGGCGGCGCGGAAGACCTTGTCGGGCTGCTACGGGGCCTGAAGCTGACGGAACACGAGAGGAAAGGGGTGCGAGGTGCTTGGAGAGGGGAGGTGTTGGAGACTGGGAATATCCCACAGGTTGTGGGAAGTTGTTCTCGTCGAAGCCGGGTTATGCTGAGGGCATGGTGCAATCGGTGGGCAGGATCTGGTGCCCCCAGAAGGGAATCCGCTGCAAGGAGTTGGGAAACAACATGTTCCTCTTCTCCTTCCTGCAGCCTAGCTAGAGGCAAACGCAGGGCGATTCTGGAGAGGCCATGGGAGTTTGGGGGAGACCTGGTGGTGGTGGTGGATTTTGATGATACGAAAAGGCTGAAGGACCTAGAGTTCACCCACATTCCGGTATGGATCCGTGTGTTCGATCTGCCTTTCGGCCTGATGAATGCTGAGACGGGTCGTCGGATTGGTAACTTAGTGGGTGAAGTGTTGGAAGTGGACAAGGATGAAGATGAACTTGCAGTGGGGGAATATCTGAGAATAAAGGTGCTGATTGATATCCGGAAGCCTCTGTTCTGAGGTATCACAATGGAGAAGGGGAAAGGTGAGGAGGAATTTTGGTGTAGGTTCAAATATGAGTTCGTACCAAACTTTTGCTACTCGTGTGGCCTCTTAGGCCATGTGGAGAAAGACTGTGATGATGGTGTAGGGAGACGGGAGGGGAAGCAGTTCGGGGAATGGTTGCGAGTGAACCCAGCAAAGAAGAAGGAGGGCAGGGGAGGTGGTCGGAAGGTGGAAGCTCAGGAGGGAGCCAATAGTACCGCAAATAGGCGAGTTGGGGTAAGAATATAGGGACCAAAAAGGCTGCCAGCGATATGCAGAAGAGGCTGGAGTTTGAGGCTCAAACTCTAGCAGAAAAGAGTGCAGGAAAGGAATCACTGCACATCTCTGATAGCAGTACCAAAAATGCATCAACCAATGAGAAAGAGGTACATCCTACTGGGACAGTGGGGGGTCCAGTGCTTGATTCCAAACAAAGCACTGATCACGTGGAGATGAATGGGGAGGAGGACCACATAACCATGCAAGTGAACGTGGGGGAGCAAGACCATGACAAAAACTGCATGGATGTTGATGGAGATGAGGACAAAAAGGGAGAGGGAGAGGGAGAGAAGGAATCTGATGCAAAACCCCAAGAGTTAAACAAAGTGCTGCTGCATGGGGAGAATGAGAAGGGCAAAAGGGGGATGGCTGACGATACTTTGAAAGCGTCAAAGCAGGTGACTTTTAAGCGGCGTCCCCGAGCCATTTCAGAGAAATGGGAATCTGAGCTTCCCCTGGGAGATGAGCAAAAGAAGAGACCAGCACCAGAGGCCTGTGAGGATGATGTGGAGATAAAGAAAAAGCAATGCATGGGGGCTAAAGTAAGTGGAGGCGGAGAGGAGCAGCACAACAATGATGAGGCGGGATTGCTTGGTCAATCCCGCCAGCCCCAATGAAGATAATCGCATGGAACTGTCGGGGTTTGGGGAGTGGCCTGGCAGTTCGTGGTCTTTTGGATGTCCAGAAGGAGGCCCCGGATGTGCTGTTTTTGTCTGAAACAAAACATAACAGCACATGGATGGAGTTTTTTCGGTGGAGACTAAATATGCCAAACATGTTTGTCAAGGATAGCGTGGGTGCAAGTGGTGGATTAGTGTTGTTCTGGAGGAAAGGTGTGCATTTAACGGTGAACAGTATGTCACGTTACCATATTGAAGCAACAGTGAAGGAGGAGGATAGTTTTAAGTGGCGTTTCACCGGCATCTATGGTGAATCAAGGAGTGAAGAGAAGGAGAAAACATGGAGGCTGTTAAGAATTTTGAGAGATAGGAGCAATCTACCATGGCTGTGCTATGGTGATTTCAATGAAATCTTGTTCAATTGTGAGAAGGAGGGAGCCCCCCCAAGATCAGAAAAGTGCATGGAAAGTTTCCGGGAAGCTCTTGTGGACTGTGACTTATATGACCTTGGGTTTGTTGGGGATGTGTTCACATGGAGAAACCAACACCATATAGCGGAGAGTTATGTGAAGGAAAGACTAGACAGGGTGGTGGCGAATAGCTCATGGAGAGGCAAATTTCCTCTCGCCTGTGTTGTGAACGGTGATTCGAGGCACTTTGACCATAGGCATGTCATTGTGGACATGGGGGGAGGGAGAGGAAGGAATGGGATAAACCAATGGAGATCATGAAGAAGTTTGAAGCAAGGTGGATGGAGGAGGAGGAGTGTGCGGCTAGGGTGGGGGAGGCTTGGAGTAATGCACTTGAGATGGGGGATTCAAGCTTGATGGAAATTCAGAAACATCTGCTAGTGGAGTTGTGGGAATGGGATCGTACTGTCTTGGGAGAGCTAGAGAAGCGGATTAAAAAAGCCAAGACTGATCTTGAGAGATGTCGAAGGGAGAGGCTCAGCCAAGACCAAGTTAACAAGGAACACGTGCTGCGGTATAAATTGGAAAGGCTATTGGATCAACAACATGTTTATTGGAAACAAAGAGCCCACTCCACATGGCTGACCCAGGGAGACCGTAATACAAAATTTTTCCATGCCCAAGCATCAGAGCGAAAGCGGAAAAATTATGTGGAGAAGTTGGTGGATGATGGGGGTGCTGTGGTGGTGGGGAAACATCTAAAAATGTTTATTGCTAACCAATATCAACAGCTTTTCATGTCAGCTGCAGGAGATCATATGGAGGAGGTACTTGAGACCGTAATACAAAAATTTTCCATGCCCAAGCATCAGAGCGAAAGCGGAAAAATTATGTGGAGAAGTTGGTGGATGATGGGGGTGCTGTGGTGGTGGGGAAACATCTAAAAATGTTTATTGCTAACCAATATCAGCAGCTTTTCATGTCAGCTGCAGGAGATCATATGGAGGAGGTACTTGAGTGTGTGCACAGTCGGGTCTCTCACGCCATGAATGAGGGCCTGATTGCGCCATTCTCGAATGAGGAGGTGTGGAAGGCCCTGCAAAGTATGGGAGACCTAAAAGCTCCTGGTGCTGATGGAATCCCAGCAATTTTCTACAAGAAGTTCTAGTCGTTGGTAGGTGACAAAGTGAAAAATGAGGTTTTGGGTGTGCTGAATGGAGGGACTATGCCAACAAGTTGGAATGACACAGTGATTGTGCTGATTCCCAAGATTAGCAAGCCGGAGAAACAGAAGGATCTTAGGCCCATAAGCCTATGTAACGTGGCGTACAAACTCATTTCAAAAGTACTAGCTAACCGGCTGAAAGGTATTTTGCCCGAAATCATCTCACCTTCGCAAAGTGCCTTCGTCCCTGAACGGTTGATCATGGACAATGTGCTGCTGGCTTATGAGCTCACCCACTATTTGCATCAGCGCAGACGAGGCAGAATGGGAGTTGTAGCCATAAAACTTGATATGAGCAAGGCATATGACCGGGTCGAGTGGGTATTCCTGAGACGAGTGATGCAGAAGATGGGGTTTCATGAAAGATGGATAGAACGCAGCATGCTGTGCGTCACTACTGTGTCCTACCGGATCAAAGTGAATGAAAATTTCACGAACAGATTGATCCCACAAAGGGGACTCCGACAAGGTGATCCGTTGAGCCCATATCTTTTCATCCTTTTGTGCAAAGGCGTTGTCGGCAATGCTACAGAGAGCAGAGGAGGATGGGAAGATTGAGGGGATCAAAGTCTGTAGGGAGGCACCGCGAATAAATCATTTATTTTTTGCAGATGATTCCCTTATCGTGACGCGTGCACAGAAGGATGATGCTAGAGAGTTACAAAGGATTCTAGATGTGTACGAGCGAGCATCAGGTCAAGTGATTAATAGGGATAAATCTTCTGTACTGTTCAGTCCTAACACAAGCCAGGTAGACAAGGATCAAGTCTGAGCTGAACTCTGCATTACTCAGGAAGCAAAAAGTGAGAAATATCTAGGCCTTCCTGTATCCATTGGTAAATCACGTAAGAAAGCTTTTGAGTATATTAAAAGGAAGATCTGGGTGCGGATTCAGGGGTGGCAAGAAAAGCTGTTATCAATGGCGGGAAAGGAGGTACTAATCAAGGCGGTTGCCCAAGCAATACCAACATATGCCATGTCATGTTTCGATCTGAACAAGGGTCTATGTGATGAGCTAAATTCCATAATAGGATGGTTGAAAGTCCCTAGTTTGGTTTTGGCTAATTGATGAAACCTAGGACTAACCTTTGTATCTAAGTGGATGATTTAGATAAAGGTGGTCATTGAATATGAGACATGACTCATATGACCAAGATGGTGAAGACCAAGATGAAGCTTGGCTCGATGGACCGGTTGTGAAGGTGAAGGGCAAGTCGAGGCTTCGAAGCAAAGGACCATGCGATGGTGAAGCTTGAGCAAGACTTGGCGCCGACGGACCGATGCAACGGTGAAGAGCAAGTGAAGTCAAGGTCGATGGATCGAGAAGGTCATGTGATGATATGAAGTGGATCATATCATTTGGAGAAACAAAATGGGCTCAAGGCAAAGGTATAACCATAGGGCCATTTTGTTTTACACTCAAGACACCATAGAGGGTGTGAGTGGTTTAGGATCGATAGCCGAACTATTAAGAGGGGAAGTCTTATCGGTTATTCGACGCATGGGTGCCACTAGGTGAATTCATGAAGTGCATTGCATGTAGGGCCTAGTGAGCTAACTGGAAAACCTTTGAAAATGATTGAGAAAAAGCTAACACACAAGCACATGGAGATGTACACTTGATGGTGTTGGCACATTTGCAAAGGTGGCGTTGGTCACGCTGTGGTTTGCGGGTAGAGAGGGGTTTGGGTTCCTCTCTCCCTCCCGCCGAGCGTGCGAGCGCGGGATTCAGGCGATTTCAGGGAAATGAAATGCCTATTTTCCACTACGCCGGAAGTCGGAAAAGAAATGGAGGCGAACGGAGGTCACTGAGGTGACCGGACGCGGTCACGGTGTGACCGGACGCGTCCGGTCAGTACAGCGCAGCAGTCAGGCGCGCGGGTTAGGGTTTGCAACCGGCGCGTCCGGTCAGGCACCCTGAGGTTTTTGCAGTTTCGCAAGGACGATCGGACGCGGTGCGCGTCCGGTCACACACGATCGGACGCGTCCGGTCATCAAAGGAGCTTACTGGACTCCGACCGGACGCGGTCACTGTCGCGTCCGGTCGTTGCGAGGAGCGCGTCCGGTCGTTGCTTCGCGGGCGCGCGGTACTGTGCGACCGACGCGTCCGGTCGGTTGAGCTGCGCGTCCGGTCATCGCGTTTGACCGTTAGCGTGCAGTGACCGTTGGAGGATCTAACGGTCGCGTTTGAATTCAGTGGACACGTGGATGGCGCAGGGCGACCGGACGCGGTTGAGCGCGTCCGGTCAGTTTCGACCGGCGCGTCCGGTCGTCCCGAAAAAACGGTCAGTGGAGTGGCAACGGCTCTATTTGTTTGGGATGCTTATAAATACTTGTTGGCCGGCCCTTGGGGAGGTCTCTTGGCATTTCTAACACTCTTGTGCATCCTTTGAGCTAGAACTACTCCTCCCACTCATCTCTCTTGCTTGATTGCAAATCAAAAGTGAGTGAGTGATCCCAAAGTGCATTGCATAGCTTGAGGGCATCTAGTGGCACTTGTGGGTGGTTTAGCCGGTGGATTTCTTGTTACTCTTGGAGAGTACCGCTCCTAGCCGGCTTGGAGATTGTTGGAGGCGTTGGCAAGAGAAGGTGATTGTTCTTGGCCACCTCCGGTTGATTGTGAGAGGTTCTTGTGCTTTCCTCGGCGGGACGCCAAAAGCAACTCTAGTGGAATCCGCGTGTCATTGAGTTACCTCACTTGAGAGTGGTGTCTTGCGGTGCCTTGCGGGGCATGCCTTGAGGGGCAAGTGACTTGAGGGTCACATCGAGGAACCATCTGAGTGTTGGTCGACACAACCGGTGACGTAGCTTGTCGGTGCACAAGTGAACACCGGGTGAACAATAATATTGTGTCTCTTGTCTCCCGGTGATTGTGTCTTCATATTGTGTTGTTGTCAATATTGATTGATTATATATCATCTTGGTGATTGGCAACATCTTCACTCCACCGTCGGCATAAGAATCATAATCCTCTCTTGCACTTACTTTTACTAGTTTATCTTGTGTAGCTCTAGTGGTAGCTTTGCTAGTAGTTTTGTTTAGCTTGTTCTCTAGTGTAAGTTTAGTGACATAGCTCTTGTGTGAACTAGAGATCATAATCTACTAGACTTGTGGATAGGAGGCTTGCATCACAACCTTTGGCTAAGCAAAACTCGCTTTACGCCGTTTGTTGTTCTAACAAGTTTGCTTAGTAGGTTTTGTAGAATTTTTATAGGCTATTCACCCCCCTCTAGCCATCTAGGCCCTTACAAGTGGTATCGGAGCCGTGGTCACCGTTTTAATCAAGGCTTAACATCCTTCGGTGTGAAAAATGGCTCAAATTGTGTTCAACCATGTTGGGGGCAAGCCACCGTTCTTTGATGGTGTTAGTTCTTTTGCTCATTGGAAGAGAAAAATGACAATGTACCTTGGTTCTATTCATGAGAGAGTATTGCAAGTCACCGAGAATGATTTTGCTATCATTGATCCCGATCATCTCACCGATGAAGATAGAGCAAATAGGACATGCAATAGAATGGCTCTCAATACACTTTACAATGGTATTGACACAAAAGTATTTGAGGGCATCAAGGATTTAGAATTGGCTAGTGAAGTATGGACAAGGTTGAGTGAGACATATGAAGGCACTAAGGTTGTGAAGAGTGCCAAGCTATATGGGCTCAAGAGTGAGTTTGAGAACTTCAAGAAAAAAGGATAATGAAACAATCATTGAAATGTTTCATAGATTGCAAGTGATAGTCAATGATCTCAAGAGCTTAGGGCACAAGACTCAAGATCAAGATTTTTGTCACAAGTTCTTATTGAGCTTACCTAGAAGATTCAAGATGTTGATCATGATGTTGCAAAGAGATGGGCTTGAAGCAATGAAGCCAAATGATTTGCTTGGTGAAGTATTGACCTATGACAAATATGATCAAGATGTTGATGACAAGGAGAAGGTGGAAGATGAGAAGAAAAAGAAGACCGTAGCATTTAATGCCACCTCCTCCAAGGGCAAAGTCATCATCATTGAAGAAGAAGAAGACAACAATGAAGATGGGGAATTTGAAATTGATGATGAGGCACTTGCTCTTGTAGTCAAGAAGATGGGTCACATGTTCATCAAGAGAAGAGGCTTTAAGAAGAGAAATGACAACTTCAAAAGAAATGAGCAACAAAGAAAGTGCTTCAATTGTGATAGCACCGAGCACCTTCAAGCGGAATGTCCTTATGATAAGAAGAAGAACAAAAAGGACAAGTTTGAGAAGAAGAAGAGAGAGGCCAAGATGACATTCAAGAAAGGCAAAAATGGTGCCTATGTGATCACTTGGGAAAGTGAAGATAATGAAGAAGAAGAATCATCCAACAAGGCTTTTACTTCCATTGCTATCAACAAGAAGCCATCACTATTTGATTCATCCTCTTCATGCTTCATGGCTAAAGAAGCTAAGGTATTATATGATGAGAGTGATGATGAAAGTGAAATGGAATATGCTCATGATAGTGATAATGATAATGATAATGAAAATGATGATGATGAACCAACTAAAGAACAACTATATGACTTGATGCAACAAACTAGAGACATAGCCATTGCCAAGGACAAAGAGTGTAAGAAGCTTTCAATGAAAGTAGCAATACTTGAGAAAGCCCTTAGTGAGCTTAAGACCACTCATGAGAGTCTAGTGGAAGACCATGAGGATCTTGATAAGGCTCATTCCAAGCTTGAAAAAGCTCACTCATTGATACTTGAGCAACAAGCAAAGAAGGAGGTTGTTGTATCATGTGATATAGGTGTTACATGTGATATAATTGATGAATCCTTTAATGAACCTATCATCATGTCAAATGATAACCCCCTTCTTGTAGCTCTTCATCCACCACCACTAACTCTACCTCCACTACTAGTGATGGTTTCACTTGTGATGCCTCACTAATGGTTGAGAATGAGACTCTCAAGAGAGAGGTGGATGAGCTCACTCACGCCCTAGGCAAGTCCTATGGTGGTGAGGCCCGCTTGCTTAAATGCTTGGGTAGCCAAAGGTTCTCTCTTAACAAAGAGGGATTGGGCTACACCCCCAAGAAAGGCAAGACGGTCTTTGCAACTCCAAAGCCTAGCTTTGTGAAGGACAATGGTCGGTTTTGCAATAGATGCAAGCAAGTTGGGCACTTAGAGCATAATTGCAATAAAAAGAACCAAAGCAAGAACCTTGTTAATGCTATATCTTTTGATTCTTGCTATGTGCTTACCAAGGGTGTGAAGGGTGTGCAAGCTAAGTTTGTTGGTACACCAATTGTGGGCCCAAAGAAGAAGGCTATTTGGGTACCAAAGAGCTTAGTTACTAACCTACAAGGACCCAAGCAAAAATGGGTACCTAAACTTCATTGATTTGCTTGTAGGTCAATTACAAAGCCGGAGGAAGGCATTGGATTATTGATAGTGGGTGCACTCAACACATGACCGGTACATCAAGAATGTTTGACTCAATCAATAACAATGATAGTGGTGTTGATTCTATCACATTTGGCAATAATAAGAAAGGCAAGGTTATTGGCTTGGGCAAGATTGCAATATCAAATGACATGAGTATCTCCAATGTGTTGCTAGTTGAAAGCTTGGATTTCAATCTTCTATCCGTGGCACAAATATGTGATTTAGGCTACAAATGCATCTTTGGGGTTTATGATGTGGAAGTTATTAGTGTGGATGGTTCAAATGTGGCATTCAAGGGCTTTAGATATGAGAATCTCTACCTAGTTGACTTCAATGCTAGAGAAACTTCGTTGACAACTTGCTTAGTCTCAAAATCAAGCATGGGTTGCCTTTGGCATAGAAGGCTTGGTCATGTTGGCATGAAACAATTGAAGAAGCTTACAACTCACAATCTTGTCAATGGTTTGAAAGATGTTGAATTTGAGAAGAATAAGCTTTGTAGTGCATGTCAAGCCGGGAAGCAAGTTGGAAGCTCACATCCAAAGAAGAGTACAATGAGCACATGCAAAGCATTTGAGTTGATGCACATGGATCTTTTTGGACCAACAACATATACAAGCATAGGCGGCAACAAGTATGGCTTTGTCATAGTGGATGACTTCACAAGATTCACATGGGTATTCTTTCTTAGCGACAAAAGTGAAGTGTTTGACACCTTCAAGACATTTCTCACTAGAGTTCACAATGAGTTTGAGATTAGAATCAAGAAAGTGAGAAGTGACAATGGAAGTGAGTTCAAGAATACAAGAATTGAAGAACTTTGTGATCATTATGGTATTGGACATCAATTCTCGGCCAAGTACACTCCACAATCAAATGGCCTAGTTGAGAGGAAGAATAGAACATTGCTTGATATGGCTAGATCAATGCTTCATGAGTACAATGTGAGTCAATCATTTTGGGATGAAGCAATCAATACCGCTTGCTACTACATCAATAGACTATATTGTCATCCATTGCTAGAGAAGACCCCATATGAGCTACTTCATGGAAGAAAGCCCAATATTTCTTACTTTAGGGTGTTTGGTTGCAAATGCTATATCTTGAAGAAGGGCACTAGATTGGGGAATTTTGACAAGAGATGTGATGAGGGGTTCCTACTTGGTTATTCAACTACAAGCAAAGCTTATAGAGTTTGGAACAACTCAAGTGGCATTCTAGAAGAAGTCCATGATGTGCAATTTGATGAAACCAATGGGTCACAAGATGAAGAAGAAAATCTAGATGATGTTGGTGGAACTCAATTAGTGGAAGCAATGAAGAACATGGACATTGGGGACATTAGAGCAAAGCAAATAATTGATATTCAAGATGATGATAAAGATCAAGTGCTCAATTCACCATTCAAGCTAGTTAGTGACTCTCAAGTGCAAGATCATGGTGCTAGTTCTTCTCATCGAGATACATCAAGTGATCAACCAAGCTCAAGCAATCAAGTGCAAGTACTCCAACCACAACATGTTGCAAGAGATCACCCCATTGATAGTGTTATTGGTGATATTAGAAGTGGTGTGCAAACAAGATCAAGATTGGCTATGTTTTGTGAGCATGCATCATTTGTGTCAACCATAGAACCAAAGAAGATAGAAGAAGCCTTGAAGGATGCCGATTGGATCATGGCTATGCAAGAAGAGCTTAACAATTTCACAAGAAATGATGTTTGGGAGTTGGTAGAAAGGCCAAATGACTACAATGTGATTGGAACCAAGTGGGTGTTCAAAAACAAGCAAGATCAAGATGGCATTGTAGTGAGAAACAAAGCAAGACTAGTTGCTCAAGGTTACACTCAAGTTGAAGGTCTTGACTATGATGAGACATATGCTCCCGTGGCAAGATTGGAGGCAATAAGGATTCTATTGGCTTATGCTTGTGTACACAACATCAAATTATATCAAATAGATGTCAAAAGTGCATTTCTCAATGGGATCATCAATGAGTTAGTCTTCCTTGAGCAACCGCCCGGATTTGAAGATGACAAGAAACCCAACCATGTGTACAAGTTAAAGAAGGCTTTATATGGCTTAAAGCAAGCACCTAGAGCATGGTATGAGAGGCTAAGGGATTTCCTTCTCTCTAAGGGATTCAAGATGGGCAAGGTTGATATAACTCTATTCACCAAGAAGATTAGGAATGATCTATTCATAGTGCAAATATATGTTGATGACATCATCTTTGGATCAACCGATCAAGCTTATTGTGAAGAATTTGGTGCTATGATGGCCAAAGAGTTTGAAATGTCTATGATTGGTGAACTTAGCTACTTCCTTGGTCTCCAAGTCAAGCAATTGAAGAATGGGACATTTGTGAGTCAAGGGAAATACATAAGGGATATGTTGAAGAAGTTTGGAATGCAAGATGCAAAGCCAATTTCAACTCCAATGGGTACAAATGGAAATTTGGATAGTGATCTTGATGGCAAAATGGTGAATCAAAAGGAATATCGGTCTTTGATTGGAAGTCTACTCTATGTCACCGCATCAAGGCCGGATGTCATGTTTAGTGTTTGCATGTGTGCTAGATATCAAGCCTCACCTAGAGAGAGTCATCTCACGGCCGCAAAGAGAATTTTGAGGTACTTGAAGCAAACAAGAGATGTTGGACTATGGTATCCCAAGGGGTCAAAGTTTGAATTGATTGGATATTCGGACTCCGACTATGGGGGTTGCAAGATCAATAGAAAGAGCACAAGTGGCACATGTCAATTACTTGGAAGATCACTTGTGTCATGGTCCTCAAAGAAACAAAATAGTGTGGCAATCTCTACCGCCAAAGCCGAATATGTAAGTGCGGGGAGTTGTTGTGCACAATTGCTATGGATGAAATCAACTTTGAAGGATTATGGCCTCAATTTCAAGAATGTGCCATTGCTATGTGATAATGAGAGTGCAATCAAGATGATACAAAACCCGGTTCAACATGGAAGAACAAAGCATATTGACATAAGACATCATTTCATTAGAGATCATCAACAAAAGGGAGATATTGCCGTTGAGAGTGTTGGCACCGATGATCAACTTGCCGATATTCTCACTAAGCCATTTGATGAAAAGAGGTTTTGCAAGCTAAGGAATGAATTGAACATTCTTGATTTCTCAAACATGAGTTGAATGCACCCCACCCACTTATTGACATGCCTCTCCTTCGACATTGCAAGGTAAAGTTGATTGACATGTCATTCATCCTATGCTAAGGACTTGCTAGAGCATGTAGACATAATAAGTGGTATGCATGAGCATTCATGATAAATCAAATGAATTTGATGGATATATGTTACCACTATTGCCTCTATGTTTGATTTGATCTAGTGGTGGCATATGACATGTTTGTGAGCTTGCACACCTAGTGTTGAATCTAGAAGATTTGCTATAAGTGTTTAATTCAACATAGGCAAGATAACCCTTATTATGAGGTGTGAAGGAGCTTGTCTTTGGTTCAAATCGAATTAAATATTTTTGGCAAGTGTTCTAGGTTGAACCAAATTTGATAAATTTTAACCTACTCCATCAAACATTGTTCTTCTCTCCACAATTTGATCCCATTTTTGGGTAAGTTGTTGACAAAGGGGGAGAGAAAAAGATGATTCAACATGATAAAGGGGTAAATAAAATTTTTGATGCACACAAGTAGGGGGAGCAAGCTCATAAACAAAGTTGTTGCATTTGTTTGTGCATTTTCATATGACTTGCTCATTGCACATGTATTTAAATTTAATATACAAATTTAATATACATGCTTGTGTGGTGCAATGCTAGTATAGAACTTGGATGATGAAATGATCTACTAGCATGCATAGGAATAGTTTTACATGTGGTATCTAGACATGCCTAAAGTTTTTACAAGTGGTCCAAGAACCTTTACACATAATGTTGATCTCACGGGGTTCTTGAGTTTTGTTGGATGTCTAGTTACTTCATGATGCTAAGGATGGTGTAAAAGGCAACTCCGATTGGTATCACGCTTCAAAGGTCCATTTCTTACACCTTAGCATCATTTTGGTATAATTACTCTCCCAACACTTCTATCCATGCATATGTGCAAAGCTTTCAATCCAAACTCTATGCACATATGTAGGGGGAGCTAATGCTACCAAAACTGAGCTTGTGATAATTGTCCAAACTTTACTTATGAGCAAAATGATTGGACAAGTATGACAAGTTCAAAACTTTTATTATCAAAATCATCTTTGTGAGGGTTGTCATCAATTACCAAAAAGGGGGAGATTGAAAGTCCCTAGTTTGGTTTTGGCTAATTGATGAAACCTAGGACTAACCTTTGTATCTAAGTGGATGATTTAGATAAAGGTGGTCATTGAATATGAGACATGACTCATATGACCAAGATGGTGAAGACCAAGATGAAGCTTGGCTCGATGGACCGGTTGTGAAGGTGAAGGGCAAGTCGAGGCTTCGAAGCAAAGGACCATGCGATGGTGAAGCTTGAGCAAGACTTGGCGCCGACGGACCGATGCAACGGTGAAGAGCAAGTGAAGTCAAGGTCGATGGATCGAGAAGGTCATGTGATGATATGAAGTGGATCATATCATTTGGAGAAACAAAATGGGCTCAAGGCAAAGGTATAACCATAGGGCCATTTTGTTTTACACTCAAGACACCATAGAGGGTGTGAGTGGTTTAGGATCGATAGCCGAACTATTAAGAGGGGAAGTCTTATCGGTTATTCGACGCATGGGTGCCACTAGGTGAATTCATGAAGTGCATTGCATGTAGGGCCTAGTGAGCTAACTGGAAAACCTTTGAAAATGATTGAGAAAAAGCTAACACACAAGCACATGGAGATGTACACTTGATGGTGTTGGCACATTTGCAAAGGTGGCGTTGGTCACGCTGTGGTTTGCGGGTAGAGAGGGGTTTGGGTTCCTCTCTCCCTCCCGCCGAGCGTGCGAGCGCGGGATTCAGGCGATTTCAGGGAAATGAAATGCCTATTTTCCACTACGCCGGAAGTCGGAAAAGAAATGGAGGCGAACGGAGGTCACTGAGGTGACCGGACGCGGTCACGGTGTGACCGGACGCGTCCGGTCAGTACAGCGCAGCAGTCAGGCGCGCGGGTTAGGGTTTGCAACCGGCGCGTCCGGTCAGGCACCCTGAGGTTTTTGCAGTTTCGCAAGGACGATCGGACGCGGTGCGCGTCCGGTCACACACGATCGGACGCGTCCGGTCATCAAAGGAGCTTACTGGACTCCGACCGGACGCGGTCACTGTCGCGTCCGGTCGTTGCGAGGAGCGCGTCCGGTCGTTGCTTCGCGGGCGCGCGGTACTGTGCGACCGACGCGTCCGGTCGGTTGAGCTGCGCGTCCGGTCATCGCGTTTGACCGTTAGCGTGCAGTGACCGTTGGAGGATCTAACGGTCGCGTTTGAATTCAGTGGACACGTGGATGGCGCAGGGCGACCGGACGCGGTTGAGCGCGTCCGGTCAGTTTCGACCGGCGCGTCCGGTCGTCCCGAAAAAACGGTCAGTGGAGTGGCAACGGCTCTATTTGTTTGGGATGCTTATAAATACTTGTTGGCCGGCCCTTGGGGAGGTCTCTTGGCATTTCTAACACTCTTGTGCATCCTTTGAGCTAGAACTACTCCTCCCACTCATCTCTCTTGCTTGATTGCAAATCAAAAGTGAGTTTGAGTGATCCCAAAGTGCATTGCATAGCTTGAGGGCATCTAGTGGCACTTGTGGGTGGTTTAGCCGGTGGATTTCTTGTTACTCTTGGAGAGTACCGCTCCTAGCCGGCTTGGAGATTGTTGGAGGCGTTGGCAAGGGAAGGTGATTGTTCTTGGCCACCTCCGGTTGATTGTGAGAGGTTCTTGCGCTTTCCTCGGCGGGACGCTAAAAGCAACTCTAGTAGAATCCGCGTGTCATTGAGTTACCTCACTTGAGAGTGGTGTCTTGCGGTGCCTTGCGGGGCGTGCCTTGAGGGGCAAGTGACTTGAGGGTCACACCGAGGAACCATCTGAGTGTTGGTCGACACAACCGGTGACGTAGCTTGTCGGTGCACAAGTGAACACCGGGTGAACAATAATATTGTGTCTCTTGTCTCCCGGTGATTGTGTCTTCATATTGTGTTGTTGTCAATATTGATTGATTATATATCATCTTGGTGATTGGCAACATCTTCACTCCACCGTCGATATAAGAATCATAATCCTCTCTTGCACTTACTTTTACTAGTTTATCTTGTGTAGCTCTAGTGGTAGCTTTGCTAGTAGTTTTGTTTAGCTTGTTCTCTAGTGTAAGTTTAGTGACATAGCTCTTGTGTGAACTAGAGATCATAATCTACTAGACTTGTGGATAGGAGGCTTGCATCACAACCTTTGGCTAAGCAAAACTCGCTTTACGCCGTTTGTTGTTCTAACAAGTTTACTTAGTGGTTTTTGTAGAATTTTTATAGGCTATTCACCCCTCCTCTAGCCATCTAGGACCTTACAACGGTGGTGGTGGAACCAGAATGATAAGGAGAATAAAATCCACTGGTTGAGTTGGGATAAGCTGACATTATCAAAGAAGGATGGGGGCCTAGGCTTTCGTGACCTGCACCTTTTTAACCTCGCCATGCTCGCACGACAAGCGTGGAGAATCCTAACAAACCCGAAAACACTATGCAGTCAAGTCCTAAAGGCCAAATATTTCCCCAACAGCAACATTTTACGGTGCAGCGCAAGAGATGGTATTTCATATACTTGGCGAAGTATTTTGCAAGGAGCACATTTGCTAAAAGAGGGAGTGGTTTGGCGGGTAGAAAATGGTAAATCACTTGACATTTGGTCTGACCCTTGGATACTGGCTGGAATGACTCGCAAAACAGCGACCCCTAGAGGTGCTTCTTTGTTGACACGGGTTTCCGAGCTCATGAACCCGGATACTGGCTCTTGGGATGAGCTACTGGTGAAAGACACTTTCTGGGAGTCAGACACGAAAACCATACTAGCTCTACCAACGGATGCAGATATTGATGACTGGCCAGCATGGCATTTTGATTCAAAAGGGGTCTTCTCGGTCAAATCAGCTTATAAGGTGGGAGTGAGAAAGAGGGAACATGAGCAAGCAAGGGACGCCTCTGGATCTGGGCTGAATCAGGAAGATGAGGTCAATTTTGATTGGAAGAGGATATGGCAGCTTGAAGTGCCAAATAAAGTCAGGATGTTTGTGTGGCGGTTTGTGCATAACAGTTTGGCAGTGAGGAGAAACATAGCACGGAGAGGTTGTAAACGTGAAACAATCTGCCCAATGTGTAATAGAGCTGATGAGGACTATGACCATTTGTTTTTTAAGTGCAAAAGAGCAAAGGAATGCTAGCGGTTGTTGAATCTGGAGCATGTGCGATCCATGTTTGAAAGCTGCAGGACGGCAAAGGAAACAGTCAAGGCAATTTCGAGGCTTGTTGTAGGGACTCAGCTGCAGGTTTGGGTGTTGCTACGGCGATGGTGGTCAGCAAGAAATAAAGTCAATGCAGGAGAAAGAAGAGCCTCCGGACCAGAAATTTGCTCACTGATTGCCTATCATGCGAAGGAGTTCGACAAGCTCAAAAAAATAAAAAAGGGCTAGAAGGGGGTGAAGAGCACGTTGAAGTGGGAACCTCCACCAAAGGACATATACAAGATCAATGTAGATGCATCATTCAGGGTCAGTACACAGGCTGGTGGATGGGGCTTTGTTGCTCGTAATAACAGTGGTGGGTTCCTGAAAGGGGGTTGCGGGAATTTAGAAAGGGCATCTAGTCCTTTGCAGGCAGAAGCACAAGCAGCGCTGATGAGTTTACATCGAGTGGCTGAACTGGGAATGAGTCGAATTATACTCGAAACAGATGCAACAAATTTGCAGAAAGGCTTGACCTCAATGGAGCTGGACAGGAGTGTGGACTGGTGTTTGTTCCGTCACATTAGGAATTTCATTAGCGAGTCTTTTGTACAATGCGTGATTCAGGCATGTCCAAGATCATGTAACAAAGTGGCTGATAGCCTAGCTTCATATGGGGCGAGCATTGTCCGCTCGGGTTTAAAGGTGTTTATAAACCAAGTCCCTGACTTTGTAACTGCTCTGGTCTCTGGCGATTTGTCTAGAGCCAATGGTTAATTGGAAGACAAGCCCTTCCTTATAAAAAAAAAAAACCCAGCCGCCAGCCCGCATTGCTACTGCAGGCCGTGGGCCATCTGGTCGCGCGGCCGATCACTGGCGCGACGTGCAATAGAGTTTGCGAAAATATTGACCCCGCTTGAGCTTGACTGTGCTACTTCCGTAGCCCCTCCGTGCTCAGATATCTGTCATTTTTGTTTTTTAGAAATAACTTGATAAAATATATATTAAAAAATATTAATATTTATGATACATAATTGATATCATTCAAAAGATCTTTGAATCTAGTTTTTTTAATAAATTTATTTAAAGATACAAATGTTACATGTATTTTCTACAAGCCGAATCAAACTTGCGGCACGGAAACCGAAAACGACGAATAATTTGGGACAGAGAGAGCAGCCCAATAGAGATTGAGCTAGCTCGGATGGCAACGGCTTGTAGTGTGCAGCCTGCCCACCAAACGCTGGTGCTCACCAAGAACTTTGGTAGTTTTTTATGCCTCGTACCGATGAGCCTGTTATATATTTTAGTCGTGTATCTTGTAGATCTAGATATTAATTGTAGGTCTAGCTTACCTGTGGTGTGAATGTGTGCGTGTGAAGTGAGTGGCTGTTGAGTTTCTTTATAAATTTAGATGCTACAACTTGTATTTGAAGGTTGAGGCAATAAAAAAAACTTTCATAGCCCAGCAGGCTACAGCTACAGGGCCATAAAGAGCCGGTTTAAATCCGCCAACTAAACTTTAGCTAGCTAAATTTAGCTATAAGAAACGGCCTAGCTAAAAGACAAGCTAAAGTTTAGTTATTTCAACCTAGCTAAACTCAGCTAAAGTTTAACTAAAAAAACTTTTAGCTGGCTAATAAAATTATTTTAAAATTTTAGCTAGCTACTCCCTTCGTCTACAAAAGAATACAATTCTCATTTCTCGAAAAGTCAATCAGTTTGAACTTTGACTAAAATTATATGAAAAAATACTAACATTCCTGATACAAAATTGGTATCATTAGATTAGTCATAGAATATATTTTTATAATAAATTTATTTGAAGATATACATATTAATATTATTTACTATTAACTTGGTCAAACTTAAACTACTTTGATTGGTACAGATCCCATAACTACTTTTTTTTCTTGACTAAGGGAGTACTTTTTCTGTCCTAATTTATTTGTCGTTTTCGGTTTTCGTGTCACAAGTTTGACTCGATTCATAGAAAATACGTGTAACATTTATATCTCTAAATAAATTTATTAAAAAAAAATTAGATTCAAAGATCTTTCAAATGATACTAATTATGTATCATAAATATTAATATTTTTAATATATATTTTGTCAAAGTTGTTTTTCAAGAAGTGAAAACGACAAATATTTTAGGACGAAGGGGGTACAACGTTAGGTCCATCTAAATAGTACCAAGACAAACGTTGATAAATTAATGCCCTATTCGCTTAATTTATCCGCCAAAATCAGTTAACCATTTAACCATATTTTTCTCTCACAGTAGATCAGGATCAACGCTTTTCCAGTTACCCGAACGGGGCCTAAAAGTAACAGCTGCAACCGGCAGCAGCCAGCCAAAAATAGCTGTACCGATCAGGCCAATTCTTTATCTTTAGAAATAGTTTGGGATTTTTTATTTCTTTTGCACTGTTGAAGATTCCTGACCAAGCAACATGTGCCTTCCTCGCACCATCGCGGCCCGCCAACGCGCGGCATATGCCATCACCGCTCACCAGTAGTTCCATCTTCCAGTCAAAGCTCGCCCTTCCCTCACGTCCTCACCAGTGGAGTCCATCAGATTCAGCATCACGACCGGCAGGTGCGTAAGCGCTGCTGCTTCCTGCTTGCAATTGATGAATCTAAGCATCTACCCGCCCCGTATGCTGGTTTAGCTTCTTCGATTCCAAGCTGTTTCTGTTTCTGTTTCCAGTACCTGTGCCTGTAGTGCACCTGGATCTAGATCTCCCGCAGCCGATTATTGGTATCCAGATTTGCTTGGCAATGTTTATGCGTTTATTTTCCGCATTTCATCCTGATAAATCGCATACCTCTCGATTGAGTCTGCAACTCTGCATCCATCTCAAGGACTAATTCATCGTCCTCGCAAAAAAAAAGGGACTAATTGTCTAATTCATCGTTTCCTCCGAGAATATATAGAGCCAAAGCTTTTTCACTGGATTAGTGTCATCAAGATTCCAAGTAATCACAGATAGAATTTCACAGTCAATAATTCAGATCCTACCTATGCACGTCCGTCCTCTCAATCACTCTCCACAGTGTACCGGGCCACTGCTTTTAACCCTTGATCTCACCACCAGCTTTAGGAACAAGGTTGACAGGGAAAGATTATATTCGACGATTTATCCTTTTCACTGATGTTCTTTATTGTAAATTCGGCTTATGTTATTCCTCTATTTTCGATGGTATGCACAGATTTTGACGCGTTATAACGTGGGATTATCATAATGGCTCATAGTACCTTTAGTGTATTTTTTTGAGGGGTCAACGGGGGGAGAGGCTCCCCACCGGAGGTTAATTTCATTTATCTAGGTCCAGTGGACCTAACATGGTTCAAAAATTATACCTTTTACAACAGCCTTAGCACAAGAGCGAAATTGTGGCTTTTAACCATGAATAAGAAACAACAACAGCAGCAACAAGAGCCCTAGCACAAGGGCGAAAAGTGGCACAACCACAAATACAGCAGCTAGACAAGGAGACTACGACACCACGGCACAAGAGTATAAACAGACTCAAGGATAAGCCTAGACACAAGCCGAAAGATGCCAACCGAACGTCGATTTGCACCCCCGCCGAACAACATACTCGCCGGATTCACCGTGGCCATTGTGCCCTCCACCATTCCTCGGACTGATGGTAACATCCTCCAGCACATCCAGGCTCACCACCTTGCATTTGATATTCTGGCACCATCAAGGAGCGGTGACGGACACGCAAGACTAGGATCATCAGACAGGACGACCTCCCTTGGAACTAATGGTGACATCCTCCAGCACATCCGGGCCCATGTACCACCATCCAACAGGGGAATGGCGGCAGTGGTGGAAACACTACCCCGCATTTGATATTTTGGCACCATCAAGGAGAGCACCGACGGAGCAGAGGCGCTAGAGGAGGACACTCGTCGAAACATCGGCAACGACCGACCGCCAGGGCCAGCCTCACCCAAGAGGGGAGCAAGAGGCAAGGAGAGGGTCTGAGCTAGCCCCTCCATGGGTCCTCGGCGCAAGGAGGTGCCAATGATCTCCAAAGCAACGCCTCCAGGAAGGGAATGACATGGGAAGATGCCACCATTGCTTGTCCGGGATCACCAGTTTGGGTTTTCACCCGGAGATCAAAACACCCGCATCGCAGCAGCAACACCCCGACGCCACCACCATGTTGTCACCGCAGCAGCATGCACAGGCATGGTCGGTGCCTTCGTTCTGCCCACTCGGTGCTCAGCCCTGCCGCCGGCTCGCCCGCGGCCAAACTGCGCACACCGCGCGCGCACGTGTAGAAGACGCACCGCTGGCGGGGCACCACCTATGCCCCGTGTCCGAGCAGACAACAGCGGCTCCACCAGATCCGGGCGAGCGGCCATCAGATCCGGCAAAGGGAAAGCCCATGAGCACACAGCCTTGCCGCCGGCATGCCCATGGCCAGATCGTGTGCCCAGGCTCCTGCACACGCACATGTAGAAGAACAACACCATACCATAGAGCACCTACACCAGTTCATGGACGCGGCCGCACAGAGTTGGTGCAGGCGCTGGTCGTTAGCCCCTGCAGGCGCGTGAAGCCGCCGTTCCAGCCGGTCCAGGAGCGGCCACCAGATGACTCGGAAGCCAGGAACGTCCCTGGCCGCCAGCCCATGCTGGCACGCATTGCTGCAGCTGGCCGAAAATGGCCGCCGGCCAGAACACGCAGGAAGGCGCCACCCCGTCACCCCGCGTCGCACACAGGGCCGTGCGCAGGACGGACCAGGCGGCGTCCCCTGGCCAAATGCTCACACGCGAGCCGGCCAGGGGACCTCCGCGCCCCCGCAGAGCTCCACGGGTGCCGCGAGACACGCATGGACGGAGGCCCCACCCCCACGTGAGGGAGTGCTCGATGCGAGGAGGACACGTATCCAGGTGGGAAGGTACCGGATCTGGGCTTGGAGGTACCGGATCTGGCTTCCCTCCGGCTCTCCTCCCGCCGATGGAGTAGGCGAACAAGTTGCAGGTTGGGGAAGAGGAGAGGAGGTGAGGAGGTGAGGAGGAGGAAAGGAACTTGCGGGAGCAGGCTTTTTGAGCCCTTAACCGCGGGCCGCCGCCGCCACTCGCGGGCGAGCAGCGGCGGCGGCCAGAGAGCTCATGGGTGGGGGTCCAGCGGCGCGGGGCGTCGCCCCCCGAGTCGCCCAGGAGGGAGACCTAACTTATCAGAACCTTTAGTGTATTCATTGTACAAAAGCGCTGCTTGTGTAAGTTAGTCCTAACTTTATGTGCTAATTTCGTTAACCTATTCTTATGTGCTCCTAAATCCCACTTTGTTTCATTTTTCAGAGATGAAACTTTTGTTTGTCTCTTCTGTTAACCACGAAATTAACACCTCTACTTTCAAACTAGATTGCTTGTCCTAGTCTCTGTGCACGGCACTTCAATTCTATTTCCGCTTTTTTTTTACCATGATCTGATCTGATATGAAAGAACTGGACTTAAATGCAATATTCCATTTATTGTTACTTTAATACTTTCTAGTGCAAACAGTTTTACTTTAAACTAATAAACGTAATTTACTTCCAGCTGAAAATTCAATGTGGTGATTGCCACTACAAGATGTGCATTAAATTTCATCATGCCTCCTAGCTGGTTTACCAGTCCATAGTTGATGCCAGGTGCTGCCGCTGGGGTGCTAAAAGCCACCTACCCTGAACAGGAGATCCATGGAAGTTGCCAGTCTTGTGATTGCACTTCTAAACAATATCGGGCCTAGGTTGTTTTCACTGGTACAGAAGAAGTACAATCTGTACAAGAGATTTGACAGTGATGTTACCTACCTGATGAATAAGCTTCCCTATATCACTGCTGCTGTACAGCTCTTGGGGCAAAATATTCCATTGGTTGAAGAATTGAGCAGACTGGCTCATGACATTGAAGATTGTATAGACCGTATCAACTACCGTGCGTCACGGATAGAGCAAGGAATATCTGTTAACTCTACAAATAGGACAAGTATAGAGGAGTTAGACAAAGAAATGAAACGACTCAAAACAGAGGTGCAACGACTCCAACAGGGTATAGCTGATGCACTACCAGTGTCCAATCCCTCCACCTCCAGTACTCTCCATTCTCAATCGTCGTTGGATCGACTTGTCCTTCCAGAAGAACTGTTTGGCATGAAGGTCCCCATGGAGGAGCTCCGAGTGCAGTTGGTGGAACTGGAGCCAAAGCAGCTGAAAGTAATCTCCATTGTTGGGTTCTGTGGATTGGGGAAGACTATTCTTGCCCATGAGTTGTATGAAAGCCCTGAGGGCAAGAAATTCAATGAAAGGGCATGGGTTTCCGCGGCACATGGGGATTCACGGGAGCTCTTAAGGGATATACTCTTGAAATTGCACAAGCAGCCACCGGAGACCTCTGATGTGTTCCAGCTTAGCATTGATCTGAGAGAGCATCTGAATAATAAGAAGTAAGATACTGTCAACCCCTTTGTGAAAATAGAAAATAGCTGCCTACATATTTCTCAGATTAATTTCATTACAGTACTCCCTCCATCCCTGAATAAAGCAATTCATATAGTTCTCATAAGTCAAACTATTTTTAAGTTTGACTGAAATTATAGAAAAAGAGCGCCAAAATTTATGACAGTAAATTAGTATAATTTGATACACCATGGAATATATTTTCAAAAAATGTGCTCATTTGATGTCATAAATATTGTTGCTCTTTTCTATAAATTCGGTGAAACATAAAAAGGTTTAACTTAAGATAACTCTACGAATTGATTTATTTAGGGACGGAGGGATTAACTGCAATACTCTGTCTTTTATCATCAAAAGTATCCAACTTCACCTGAGTTACACTGGTTAAATGCTGAAGTCCAGGGGTTGACAAAACCCCTGACACCGGTCCAGGTTTTAAGGCTCGAAGTCTGGCACAAACTTCTAATGGACAAAATCAAGGGGGTGTCTCTCCCCTGGTCGAGTATTTTTTTATGATTTATTATAAAAAGTATTTTTTTATTAAAGTAGAATGTAAACTACCAGATAAACATTGTTTTTTAGCAGAACCAGAAGATATATGTTAATACTAAATGAAAACAAAATATAAATATACTTCAAGGTCTACCAAACATATTCATAATCGGTGCAGTTGTTGTAGATTCCTTTGTGGACCGGCAATATAGGCGCCGAGCTAGGAGGGCCATGGCCAACAGCAGTGGCTGAGGCGCTGAATGATTTTAGAAATAGAATAAGGAAGGAGGATTTTTAGGATCTGTTGGTTATTTGTTAGGAAGTGCATCTGGACTATAAAGGAGGCACCTAGGAAATGTAATCAGTTTCATCGAAGAAGAATAGAACCTCCCGAGCGGGTGGGGTTCCTCTTCGACGGTGGCTGCGTGCGCTTCAGCCGCTGCCGCCGGCGATCTCCCCACCGCGCCATTGCCTCGCTATCCCCTTCTTTCCAGTTCCCAGTCCTAGCTGCTACTCTGATCTCCTCTCCATTCTCCTAGACGCCCATGCCATAACAATTTGGTATCGGAGACCATCTCTGGTGCATCGACCTCCATGTCCGGCACCATTCCCGATCCTGCGGCCATGGATGCCAAGTTGGACCGCATCTTGGGCCAAGTCACCACCATGAACAATCGCCTCAACTCCCACGACACCTGGCTCGCGTGCATGGAAATGGGCAAGACCGACGCTGGTAAGGGCACCGCGAGGGCGATGACTAGGGTGGCGATGACGACATCGTTGACAGTGAGGAGGATGCGGTCGGGCATGACTCTGAGCACGACCACACCTAGGCCGAGTTCTGCAATCGCGCGATTCGCGAGCGGGAGATCTACGACCGCGGGCTCGACTCGCACGATCGAGCGCGCTACGACCGCGGGCTCGACTCGCACGATCGAGCGCACTACGACCGCGGGCTCGACTCGCACGATCGAGCGCACTACGACCGTCGTGATTGGGGGTGCTACGACCACGACTACGATGGCTGCGGTGGGCGCGACTACGACGGCCGCGGCGGGCGTGACTTCGACCGTGGCGGGCGCGACTACGACCACGGCGGGTGCGACGTCGACCGCGGTGGCTGCGACTTCGACTGCGGTGGCGGCCGTTCCTTCGATCACCGCGAACCACACCGACGCCCAAGATTTCCTTCCCGAGCTTCGATGGGGAGTCCGACCCATTGACATGGCTCAACAAATGTGACAACTTCTTCCGCGGCCATCGCGTTCCGAAGGATGAGAAGGTGTGGATGGTGTCTCTGCACCTCAACGGCACCGCTGTAGAGTGGTACTATCAGATGGAACGTGACTTCGGCATGATTCCTTGGCCGTGCTTCGTCGACTTCATCAATCTCATCTTTGGGCCACCCATCCGTACCAACTCCCTCGCTGAGATCAAGGCCCTATTTCGCATGGGGACGGTGGAGTACTCGCGGCATTACCTCGCCCTGCTCTCACGTTGCGACCACCTCTCCACGCGCACCAAGATTGATCTGTACACCGGTGGCTTGGGCTAGCCCCTGGCCTCCGACGTGGAGATGCAGCATCCGACCAACCTGCAGCAAGGCATGAGCCTCACGCGAGCCTACGAGCAAAGGCAGACGGAGGCCTCCATTGTCAACAGCTCCACGGCACCTAAACCTTTGGGCCGCCGGGCCACCGCGTCGGCTAGCACCGGCGTCTCGGGCGCCGCCACGCAGGACAGCAAAACGGAGGGTTCGCGCCCTCGCTTTTGCCATCTCACAGCGGCATAGATGGAGGAGAAAAGGAAGAACGGGCAGTGTTACTTTTCCCCTGAGTCTTACAGCAAGGAACACAAGTGCGCCGCCAAGGGTGGTGTCTTCCTCATGGACCTGGCAGATGGCGAGGAGGACCCCCTCAGCGAGATCAACGACTTGGAGATCTCCCTCCATGCGCTAACCGGCCTCAACTCTGGTGATTCCATGATGCTGCAGGTTACAGTGGGCAGAGTTCAGCTGCGAGCGCTGGTGGACACCGGCTCCACCCACACATTAATCCACTCAGCGCTCGTGCAGCGCCTGGGTCTCACCGTCACCCCGCGCGCTGGCCTTAACGTGATGGTGGCAAACGGTGACTGGGTGCGCAGCCTTGGCGTCTGCTTCGCTACCCTAGTCACCATCGGCAGCGGGGCTTTCTCCATTGACTGCTTCGCGCATGACTTGGGCGGCTTCGACCTGGTCCTCGGCGTTCAGTGGCTGCTGACACTCGGGCCCATCGTCTGGGACTTTGGTGCCCTGGCGATGTCCTTCTGGTACAATGGCCGCTCCCATCACTGGACCGGTGCGAGCAGCCAGGGCTTGGCCGCTCGCGCCATCGCTGACCCCCGCGCTGTACTGGTGGAGCTGCTACAGTCTTACCAGGACATCTTCGAGGAGCCCCGCGGCCTACCACCACCACGCCGCCATGACCACCGGATTCACCTCTTGCCGAACTCCTTGCCGGTGGCGCTGCGTCTGTATCGGAACCCGCAGCTCCTCAAGGATGAGATTGAGTGGCAATATGCGAGGACATGCTGGGCCAGGGGATCATCAGGGAGTCGACCTCGCCATTTTCCTCCCTGGTGCTCCTGGTCTGCAAGCATGACAATAGTTGGCGCTTCTGCGTCGACTACTGCGCCCTCAATGACGCCACCGTCAAGGACTAATTTCCGATCCTGGTGGTCGATGAACTCCTGGATGAGCTGAAGGGTGCCCGCTTCTTCACCAAGATCGACTTGCGCAGCGGGTACCACCAGGTGCGTATGCATCCGGACGACGTCGCCAAGACTGCCTTCCGGACACACCGGGGGCACTTCGAGTTCCTCGTCATGCCCTTTGGTCTTAGCAACGCGCCGGTGACATTCTAGGCGCTCGTGAATGATGTGCTGAAGCCGTTCATCCGCCGCTTTGTTTTGTTTTTTTATGGTATTCTAATCTACAGTCCTTCATGGGCTGAACACTTACAACATGTCAAAGCAGTGCTGCAGCTCATGCGCGATCATCGTCTCTTCGCCAAACGACCCAAGTGCTACTTCGGTGAACCATCCATCGCCTACCTCAGCCACATTATCTCCGCTGAGGGTGTCGCCATGGATGCTGAGAAGGTTGTGGCAGTGGAGGCTTGGCCACGTCTGTGCACGGCACGCGCTCTGCGCGGGTTCCTTGGCCTCACGGGGTATTACCGAAAATTCATCGCCGACTACAGCGGCGTGGCAGCACCGCTCACTGCCCTCCTCAAGCTGGAGGTCTTCACCTGGACGGCCAAAGCGGATGCTGCCTTCCTCGCCCTCAAGTCGGCACTGGTCACCGCGCCCCTCCTCTAGCTGCCGGACTTCACCAAGCGCTTCGTCGTGGACTGCGACGCGTCCGGTGCTGGTTTTGGCACTGTGTTGCATCAAGGTGATGGCGCCATTGCGTTCTTCAGCCGGCCGATCGCTCCTCACCATGCCAAGCTGCCGACCTATGAGTGTGAGCTTATTGGGCTAGTCAAGGCTGTCCGTCATTGGCGGCCTTACCTCTGGGGTCGCGCGTTCACCATTTGAACCGACCACTGGAGCCTCAAGCTCCTCCTCGACCAGCGACTGACGACCATCCCACAGCATACATGGTTCTCCAAGCTATTCAGGTAACACCTCACGGTAGAATACCGCGCAGGGAAGTTCAACACCGTCGTGGACGCGCTGTCCCGCCGCGACGAGGAGGCAGCGGTCGTGGTCCTATCCGGCCCACTCTTCACCGACTACGAGAACCTGCGCGTGGAACTACAGGATGATGCAGCGGCACAAGACCTGCGCCACCAGCTTGCTGCCGGCACAGCACCAGAGGGGTGGCAGCTTGTCGATGGCCTGCTGCTCTACAACGGCCGTGTCTTCGTTCCGGAGAGCTCTAGCCTCTAGCCACAGTTGCTTTGTGATGCCCATGAGGCCGGCCATGAGGGTGTTCAAAAGACCCTCTATCGTCTCCGGGCTTAGTTCTACAACAGTCACGCACACTGCCTGGTCCGCGACTTCGTCCGGGGGTGTGCCGTCTATCAGTGCAACAAGACGGGACATCTCCACCCGGCAGGTCTCCTTCAGCCACTGCCTGTGTCGTCCGAGGTCTGGAGTGTCATCGCCATGGATTTCGTGGAGGGATTTCCACGGGTCAACGGGAAGTCAGTCAGCTTGACAATCGTCGATCGCTTCTCCAAGATGGCTCACTTTGTGGCCCTGAGCTACCCCTACTCCGCGCAGTCCGTGGCCCGGGCTTTCTTCGACAACATCGTCCGGCTTCATGGCTTCCCATGCTCTATTGTGAGCGACTGCGACACAGTCTTGACCAGCCACTTTTGGGAGGCATTATTCAAGCTTGCCGGCGTCAACCTCCTGCGTAGTTCAGCCATCCACCCATAGATGGACGGCCAATCCGAGGTTACTAACCGCATCATCGTCATGTACCTACAGTGCCTTGCCGGTGACCGTCCCCGCTCCTAGCTGCAGTGGCTTCTTTGGGTAGAGTTCTGCTTCAACACTTCGTACCAGTTTGCTCTTCGGGCCACGCCATTTGAGGTGGTCTACAGCCGAGCGCCCCTAGCTCTGGTGTCTTACACCCCTGGTGCGGCCCGAGTAGCCGCCGTTGATCGGCAACTGCAGGATTGTGACGTCTTCCTGGCGGAAATTCGGGAGCGCCTCATCTTCGCCCAAGACACCATGAGGGAGCACCAGAACAAGAAGCGTCGTCATGTGGAGTTCTCTGTTGGTGATTGGGTGTTGCTTCGTCTACACCAGCGGATAGCTGTCGGCACCACGGCCGCCTCTCCTTCCAAGCTTGGGCCGCGCTACTTTGGCCCTTATCAGGTTGTCGAGCGACTTGGCGTTGTCACTTACCGCCTGCAGCCGACTTGGCGCTGTCACTTACCACCTGCAGCTACCGCCCAAGGCGCGCATACATGATGGGTTTCACGTCGCCTTGCTCAAGAAGTATGAAGGTCCCGCCTGCTTCCATCATGCCGTTGTCGGCCATTCTACGTGGGCGGGTGGTTCCTACTCCTTCACAGGTGATCCGGGCTCGCCTTAACCGGGGCCGCTGGGAGCTCTTGGTGCATTGGGACGGTCGTTCCGCCGCTGATGCCACTTGGGAGCCGATCACCGACTTCAAGGAGCGTCATCCGCTGTTTCCGCTCGCGGACGAGCTGTTTGTTGGGGAGGAGGGGAATGTTGTAGACTCATTTGTGGGCCGGCAATATAGGCGCCGGGCTAGGAGGGCCACGGCCAACAGGAGTGGCTGAGGCGCCGATTGATTTTAGAAATAGAATAAGGAGGGAGGATTTTTAGGATCTGATGGTTATTTGTTAGGAAGTGCATCTGGACTATAAAGGAGGCACTTAGGAAATGTAATCACTTTCATCGAAGAAGAATAGAACCTCCCTTGCGGGTGGGGTTCTGTTATGTGGGCCGTTGGGATCGAGAGGATTGAGGAGGAAGAGAGGAGCGGCGGCGGAGCTACAGTACACATAGGTACTGTTCATGTAAGCGAGGCAGAGGACCGGTGGCTAGAACTGTGAGGGGCGCTGGGAACGCCGGCCGCGGGGCTTCACCCACAGCCGGCAAGAGAGAAGGTTTTTCCTTCTAATCTCTTGCTTGATTAGATTGATACATCTCCTCTCCTTATAAAGAGAAGAGGTCTTACTTGACCCCTAAGCAAGCGACTAATTAATCCTAACAGGCTAAGGCCCAATAGGCCTTTGACTCTTCTAACACTACACCCCACCTGGACATGCAGCTCGTCCTCGAGCTGCAACTTAACGATGACACTAACGATGACTCCTGTCGGGTACCTAAACAAGGGGTACCCACATTCAAACGATTAAGAAAGACAAACCCCTGAGAAAACCACGCCAAAGGCTCCGCCCACGAAGGCGGAACGAGCCAAACCACGGACGAAACGCCTCGACCACGTTCCGACTCGCACGAGGCTTACTCAACAGGACGCCTCGACCACAGGGAAATCTCCGACTCGTACGACCCTAGGTCGAGTCCGACGACCCGCCTCGCTCACCAACTCTCAGACAAAAGTCAAAGCATTTAATGCAACCACCAACCACTTCCTACCCCCATGGCTACAACGATACCAGTATGGATGCAGTACTAGTGTCAAATTCCACTTTTTACTGTCCATCCCGGGATGGGCGGTGAAAACCTGTCACTATACGCGCCATGCCGGGCACTGTTCCGCCACTGATCCCCCTCGAGGCAGAATACAACAAGTATCGTACCCCAAAATTCCCGAGGCTCGGCCTTATCCATTCCCCGTCGACCCACCTCGACCCGGCCTCGACCAACCGCCGGTCAACAAAGAAGCAAGGCCTGCACGCCATAGGACCCGGGGTCTTTTCACCGTCTCATCCTTTACATTGCCATGGTGTCCAGGGATGGCCGGCCATTCCCGGAGCACGTCACTACAACGGCTTCCACAGTGTTCCACAAAACTTCACTTCTAAGGCATCCCCCGGCGTCTCTGCTTCCTCTTGACCCTATAAAAGGGAAGGCAGGGGACTCTACGAAAGGGGACGGACAAGGCAAAACACATCACCCCACCGTAGAAGATCAACATCTCAAGCAACCTCCTTTGTACTCTCTCTCTGAGACTTGGGATCAGCTCCCTCTCTCATAGCTTGTAACCCCTACACAAGCACTTAGGTGCAAGGAAATACAACACTCCTCCCCGCTGGACGTAGGGCCTTCTTTCGCCCGAACTAGGATAAACCCCCGTGTATTCTCTTTGCATCACCATCCAGATTAGGGACACGCAGTACAAATTTACTCGTTGGCTTAGGACCCTCACGGGCCCGAACACCGACAACTCCATTAGACACAAACCTAACACCTAAAAACAAGCCTTTTACACAACAACAACAACAACATAGCCTTTTGTCCCAAACAAGCCTTTTACATCTCGGCTTATTTTATTGACCTGAAATAGACTACGACTCTTTATTTTTTGACTCCTGAAGATACGGCGGACACCCTCCGCGTGATGGACCTGCACGTGTGTAGCCACCTGGATCCCATGGAGCCCACCGGAACGAGAGGGGTGCACGGGTATAGCCACCTGGAATTAGTCGCGATAGCGACCAGCGGAGACGTCCTCGCGGCGGCCGGCGGCGGAATGCGGTGGCGCTAGGTAGTGCGTCCCCGCCGGTGACGAGGAGGGGAGCGACTCCCCTACTGCTGCTACCGCAGAGTTGGAGGTCGTTGTGCGCGGGAAAAACACCATGCTCGCGCCTAAAGACAGCAGCGGGTCGGCACGGTTGCTGGTGGCCGTCCCACGGGGTGAGGTTGTGCTTCGCTGAGCTGAGGTCGACCGTCGCCAAGGTCGCCTCGTGCATAGGCTGGCGCATCTCCTGCAGCCGCCGGCGCGCTAGGAGGCCACGCGTCGCAGCCTGTAGCCGCACCGCCGTAGACACCTTGCAGGTAAGCATCTTCCCTGCCGGCTCCGTCGTGATGTCCATCGCCTGCTCGATCTGCTGCAATGTTGGCTGCACCGTTGGTTGCATGTCCTGGAACGGCAGCGGCGGCGTGCCCGGCAGCAGCGTCGTGCCGTAACCTGGCATCCCATAGGGGAAAACCGGTGGCAGAGAGGCCACGCCCGATTGCGACAGCGGCCAGCTGGCTGGTTGCAGTGGCGGTATGCCGAGGTAGGACTGGATGGCGGCGACGGAACGGGCGAGATCGGTGATGGCTGCGGTCAACTGATCTGGCATCATTGGTGAGGAAGTGACCGGCAGCGGCTCATCGCAACCTGGCATCTCTGATACCAGATTGTTATGTGGGCCGTTGGGATCGAGAGGATTGAGGAGGAAGAGAGGAGCGGCGGCGGAGCTACAGTACCACGGGTACTGTTTACGTGAGAGAGGCGGAGGACCGGCGGCTAGGGCTGTGAGGGGCGTTGGGAACGCCGGCTGTGCGCGCTTCAGCCGCTGCCGCCGGCAATCTCCCCATTGTGCCATTGCCTCGCTATCCCCTTCATTCCAGTTCCCAGTCCCAGCTGCTACTCCGATCTCCTCTCCGTTCTCCTAGACGCCCACGCCGTAACAGCAGTAGAATTAGTTATGAAGCTTTTAAAATGATTGTCCAAATTCATTGGGATCAGTGTCATGTAAAAGGTATTTGCCACCTGCTTATACTATTGTAGGGGCATAGTATGCCTAACAAATATTTGAGTATGTTGCTTCAAAAAATTAAAGATATTGGGATTCACAAGAATAAGCCTCAACCTAACATATCCTGCATCTATAGACGCCTTAAAGTATTTGTTTTGATTGCTGAGTAGCTTTCTTCTAATCTTCGCATTCGCTTTTTCGAATCATTCTAGGTTCTTCATTGTAATTGATGATATGCGAACAGATCTGTGGAATACTATAAAATCGGCTTTCCCTTCTAATGATAGTAGCAGAGTAGTGGTGACAACGAGGTTCCAGTCAGTGGCTACTATCTGCAGCAGGAGCACCAATGGTTATATCCACAAAATTGGAAGACTTGATAAGGACCACTCCAAGCAATTGTTCCTGAAAAAAGCTTGTCCAGTGACAGACTTAGATTACCCTCAGCCAGATTCAGCAGCTATTTTGAAGAAATGTGATGGTCAACCACTTGCTCTGACAACTGTTGGTGAATTCATGCAAAAAGAAGGTTGGCCAAAAGGACCTGTCTGTCAAGAGGCTTGCAGTCTTCTACGCGCTCGTCTGGATACTGACAATACCTTAAAAAGATTGCATGAGCTGTTGATCAGTGATTACACCAGCTTGCCTACCCACGACCACAAAGCTTGCTTGCTATATTTTGCTATGTTTCCCGGTGATCATCCAATCAGGACGAAAAGGTTAATGAGGCAATGGTTAGCAGAGGGATTGTTAAAGCCATCAAATTCAGGCATTGATCCAGCAGTTGAAATTTTTAAGATGCTCATCGACCAGAATATTATCGAGCCCATTGATGTGAGCAACAACATGGATGTGAGGACATGCAAAACATATGGCATGATGCATGAGTACATTACGCTCAAGTCTCATTCTGAAAACATCATTGCTTTGTTTGGTGACAGGAGCCCTCAACACAAACGTGTTCGTCGTCTTTCTCTCCATGACAGCAGTATTACAGATGTCAACAATTTGGAATATGATCTATCACTTGTCAGGTCTCTAATAGTCGCAGGGAATGTGGGTAATGCTATGTTGGATCTCAGGAAGTATCAGCTGCTGAGAGTCTTGGATCTTGAACAGTGTACCAACTTGCAAAATGAAAATCTCAAAGAATTGTGCGACCTGCTACTTCTAAAATATCTAAGCCTAGGGGCCGGGGTTACCAATCTTCCTAAGAAGATAAAGCAACTGAAGCTTTTGGAGACACTCGATCTAAGAAGATCAGCTGTAACGATCCTACGTCCAGAAGTTATGAAGCTGCCAAATTTAGTTCACCTATTTGGAAAGTTTAAGCTCCAAAAGAAAGTCATTCTATCTCCAGGACAATGTAATTTGCAGACAGTAGCAGGATTTCTTGTTGACAAAAGTAAAGGATTTGTGGAACTTATGAGTCAGATGAAAAAATTGCGTAAGGTCAAGATCTGGTGTGAGTCATCTGCAACAAATGCTAACATGACTAATCTTCAGGAGGCCATACAAAATTTTATTGATGATGTAAATAAGTCAGCAGATGACCCTCGTTCTCTGTCAGTCCATTTTGAATCATGGTCTGAAGACTTGCTGGAAGAGTTGCATGGTCCCTGCTATCTTGCATCATTGAAATTACATGGCAGGCTTTCAAAACTGCCTCGATTTGTTAACGAACTTCGTGGACTAACTGAACTGTGCCTTCAGTCTTCAACAAGATTTACAGCTGATCTTCTCACAGCTTTGTGTGATTTGAAATACCTAAGGTACCTGAAGCTGATTGCAGAGGAATTTGATGAGGTCACCATCAAGGATAGGAAGTTACGAACTCTACTCCACCTATGTTTTGTGCTGAAACGTCCAAAAACATTCCCAAAGATCGAAGAAGGTTCTATGCCGTATCTTGAATCACTTCAGCTGCTTTGTAAAGATCTGGATGGCCTCTCTGGTATTCAGATTAAAGGCTTCACACACCTGAAGGAAGTCACTCTTGATAATAGGGTCAACAATAGTACTAAATCAATTTGGGTGAAGGCAGCTAACAATCACCCAAACAGGCCAAAAATCCTGCTGAAAAGGGTTGATCCACAGGAAGGTGATCATGGAGAAGATTCTGCTGCGTCAGGAGCAACTGAAAATGAGATTATAGAATGTCCTGTTCTGCCTGAAGAACCAGAACAAGATACTGATGCCCAGATGCCACCTGGCGAGCTGGATTCTGTTATAAATAAAATCACAGGACATCATGTGGTTTGTGCTGCTTTAACTGGCTTGTCCATTTCTCAGAATGACCCAGTGTCTTCTTAATTATTATCTGCATCACGAGGATTCTGATCCTTGATGGAGTATCATGGTCAGTTTTGTTGCTCTTCTCTTCTGGTTTGCAGCCTTTTTCTTTCTCAAAAACATGTCCAATATAATATACCGAAAAAGTTAGGCTGCTGCAAAAAAAATTAAATTTTTGCTATCTTTTATTAAATAGTACTTCAAAACTCAGTTTTCTTAACTCGGCCAGTCTGCAATTAGTGCCTGTGTCAATAGGTTGGTATTAGGCCCAATCCCTTTGGATAGAGAGGGAAACATGGGCTAATTTATTTGCCAATACAAGGTGATTGGGTGTAAGCTCTTGCTATCAGACAAGCCACTTTAGGGATTCGAGTTTTATATCCTACACATATTTCTGTCAAATTGCTGACATATTTGCTGTGATAATCTTATTTATTTTCTTTTCATAAAAAGTGAAATTACATTTAAGCTCCATTTATGGGTGCGAACATTTTTATACTTGTTGGAATAGAATATCTTTGACCTATGCGACATAAGCATCCCAATGGTTTGTTACTAAAACATCATTCTCACATGGGCTACGGTGCCGCTTTGTACGGGTGGGGAAGGGTTTAGGGTTTTCTCGACCGGCACGAGATCTTCTTAACAAAATCCCCCGGGGGCTGTTTGGGGCAGGGGTTCCGAGTTTTTTCGACCTATGCGAGAAGATCTTCTTAACAAAATGCTTGGGGGGCTGTCTTACCCCTTGCTGATTTTTTTAACCCTATGAATCACGTTTATGACTTTTGTAGTCTGAAAAGAGTTCGCAACTTAATAGTTCACCTAATCGTCCCTGACCATATGTTACGGACTGTTTAAACATACATTTTGTACCTCATGCTCATAGTGCCTGAAGTTTTATTTAAATATATTTGGTAAGGCCTTGTTTAGTTCCTCTCGCAAAAATTTACATCGTATCATATCGAATGTTTGACACATGTATAGAGTATTAAGGCCCCATTCGGCTGTGCTGATAAGCAGGCTGAAAAATATTGTTGGCTGATTTGTTGTGAGAGAAAAACACTGTTCCGGTTAAAAAAACAAGCTGAAAAGTATAGATTATAAGCCGGATGAACATGACCTAATATAGACTAAAAAATAATTAATTGTACAGATTGCGACTACTTTGCGAGACGAATCTTTTAAGCCTAATTAGTTCATAATTTGACAATAAAGTGCTACAGTAACACATGTGCTAATGACGGATTAATTAGGCTTAATAAATTCGTTTCACGGTTTACCGACGGATTCTGTAATTTTTTTATTGGCATCTAAACACCCCATGGGACATCCCGATGTGACAGCTGATATGACACTCAAAACTTTACACCCTGGAATTAAAAAGAGGCCTAAATAGTTTTAAGAATGGTGTTGAGATGGCTATTTTGGTTTGCAGTATCAAGGAAGCAGTGATTGTGGAATATCGTCAGCACCTACTTTGGTCAGCAGACCCTGTTGACCTGTTGTAGTGGCCATACCGTGATGGTTAAATACAAAGCAGGAATTGGTGTGGACAAAGTTTAAGCTCAAATGTTCTCCTGCTTGAAGTATTAGTCTCCTTTGTCATTGATCATTTGGACTGTTTTTTTATCATGCTCCTTTGTAAATTCCGTAATAGTTTTCTATACATGAACTACGTATTCAGATGATCAGATCAGCCATTCCCCTGTTCGGCTGAGCTTATCAGCACGGCTTATCAGCCGTGGAACAGTGTTTTTCTCTCACAGCAAAACAGCCACAGCCGGCTTATAAGCCAGCGGCAAGAACTTGCAGCTGTCGTGTAATGCTCTTGTAAACTAGGAGTCTTTGCCGCACAAGGCTGTGATGAATATTTCTCCCTGTATAACGTGAAGATGATCTTGGTTGACAATTGTGTTACTGAACAGGCGTTTGAACGGATGGATTCATGCATTCTAATATTGTGGGCAGATGGATGCTTTTGAGATTTTGATTTGATCATTGCTTTTCCCTTTCTATGAAGCAGCAAAAAAAAAAATGAATGATGTAAATGGGGCGATCAGCTGAGCTCGGGAGAAAGCCGAAATTAAGCGATGCGACGTAGGTCCTCGCGCTCTTCGGCGGGGTGCAGCAGGCTTTGGCCCTGTTCTGCAGGTCATGTTTCGGCTTGTTTCAGCTTGTTTCAGCTTATTCTCTCTCACATAACACTATTGATTCAGCCGAAACCAGCCGGCTTTTCCACCAGCCGAACCAGCCCTTTGTTGTTGGCCGCCTGTTGCTCCAGATCCCTGCAGTAAGCTCGGCAGGCTTGACGCGGGGAACCAGGATCCCCGACCAGCGGTGGCAGGCCCATCATATAATGAGGTAAGATCTCAAATAAATCTAGATTCTTGATTTTTTAGAAGAGAAATAATTAATAACCGAGATAATTACAAAATAAAAAAGAAAAAACCCGGCAATCACGCCGACCTTCCTAAATCTGTCGGGTAGCAGCATGCAGCGTGCGTTATGCCTCCCATCCATGCCTCTCTAAATCTGCTCGGCATGCATAAGTTCCAGGATGCCATTTTTTTCGCTAAAAGGACCCGACGATCAGAATAGATGTGTCACGGCTCACGTGTGTTCCGTGCATCACATTTGTTCGGTGGTATGCAATATAGTCATGGCTACTAAATGGGTTGAGCACGAGAAGGACTAGAGGCAACGTGTGCTGGTTTCACAAAGCAATCGTATGTCATATTACAAAATGTTGTATCACTATATGCACAATGGAACCATGTATGTCACACTCCAGTAAGGCAATATTCTAGCCAAGCAAAGAGCACAATGGCTGATAAATGACGCAAACAAACACAGGCGTCTCATGAAGTCCCACCACTCAGTTCATACAAGGGCCTCCTCCATTGGCCCAACAGTTGGTATACTGGATTAGACAGAAAAGGGTAATCTTACTACATTAGTTTGCAAATCACCTACCAAATCACAATCATTTTCTACTGCTGCCATGGCAACTGTTTCAGCCAGCAATCATCGGCACAATTAACATAACCAAAATCATATTTTCTTAGAGGCCTAAGTTCAGACCAAGATGCAATTGCTTTGCTGTCATCATCCTTGGCTACTTTCAGGGAGACTGCTGCTGCTGCTGCTGGTCTTCGGGGGCTCTTCCTCTTGCCCTTGCGGCTTCTGCCACATATACGTCGCTGGCACATAGTAATACGGATAATAACTATGATCAGCTGGGGCCCCCATAGCAGGCGGCAGGCCAACTCTTGGAAGCCCGAGTCCCTCTTCTTTCATTTCATCCCTCGGAATTATTATGTCCACCAGGAAGTCATATAAATCAATCCTGGTGATGGCAGCTGCAATGTCGTTCGTCTGCAAGGTCTGTCGCTTGTTCTCCTCTGTGTGCATCCATGACCTCAATGTCAGCTCTAATATGAATACCTCGCATGCCTTCGCAAAGACAACGAGCGCTTCTGCAGAGATCATCCGTACATCCTCATCAGTCTTCATTATCTTCTTTATCCTTGCAAGTGGCAAGATGTGGTTCTTGAAGTCTGTTGTTTGCTCGATCTCATCCATCTGGGTTGTCCAGAACTCCGTGAGCTGCTGTTGCTGTTGCTGCTGAAGTTGTTGATGAAATTGCTGAGCCTTCTGGTAGACCATCTGGTGCTGAGCACTGAGTTGAGCTGGATTGGGGAATGGTGCTGCTGGCTGTGAGCCCGGAGGAACAGCAGGGGCTCCAGGTACCATTGTGGGTGGTGCATAGGCAGCAGCAGCAGGATAAGGTTGTGAGCCAACATCCATCACTGGCTGAGGCTGTGAGGATGGTGAAGGTAGGATCGGACTGCCAGCATTGTTGCACTGTGGATGAACAGGAATCTGAGTCTGGGAATCGGAGGAACTATTCATAAGGATCACCAAGTTTGTTAGATATATATTACCCATTTCATACGGATCCATGCACATGCATGTTTGTTAGATCTAATTGCAAGATATTTGCCTAATGTTTTTACTACTTTTTCAAAATAAATAATATATTTCTTCTATTACCTCCTAAGAAGTAATATGTGATAATATACATCAAGATCTACTTAAATGAATGGTCAGTATTTTTATGTAACATAGCAAAGTGCGGGATGAGTTTTACTATTGTGGGTTGAGCTTTTATGGTTGTCGGATTAGGAGGGCTAGCACGTTAAATATTATTAACGCATTGCGAATTGAATAGCGCTACAAATTACATTTTGCATGTTGAGTAAATATTTCAAATGATATGTGCGTGTTAAATAGTATCAATTCATAAAAGTATATATAGTTTGCAAAGTTTTAAAAATGTGTTATTAATAGAAAAAGTACTAGTCAAATTTGTGTTTGAGACCGTGCCAACATCTAATTTAACTTTTTTGTGGCCAGAGGCAGTGGTAAGATGGCCATCAAAGTATTGAAGAACGCGTTAGAGTAGAGGATAAGTAACATTTATTTTTGCCTGATTAAATAACATTTCTCGTGACTTGGTCTTCGATGGCTATGGCAGCCGTTTATGTCCGCTCGATTACGAAGACCGGCTTATTATGCTAATATCTATGGTAAAAATCGCACTATCATACAGGATATGTTAAAGCATGCACCTGAGATGGATTACATGTTGACGACCACCCTTTAACCACATCCATCTCGCTTAGTTCACTCGCCACGCCGGCTGCCGAGTGCTTATTCAGTTGAACGTCTGAGAAAAAACAAAATAATCAGTATGTTAATATAAACTTCAACCCAGTATAATATTCTATCCCCAGAATGTACCACTGTGAATAAAATTTAGTAACCACTATTACAACATTGATTCTCAACGGTTTCTGGTTTTTTTTCCCCATATGTGGGTCAAAATGGGCTCCATACCTATGCGGTTCACCGCGGTCAAGGACAAGACCCGCCTATAGAAATACCAACATTTTCAGAGGTTGATCGGTTGAGATTCCACATCTATTAAACTATTTCTAGAGCCGAGCTTCCTAAGGTTCCACCTCTATAAATTATATATTTGTAGAGATGGAACCTTAAGCGGTCCACCTATGCTAATCAGGCGGCTATATTACCATGCCTTCTTCTGCAAATGAGGCCGGCTATATTACCATGTCTTCTTCACGCCCGAGCTGCTCCATTCAAATAAGATTGTCTTAATGGAGTAGTTCCAGTGTTCTAGGGGTCTAAAAAAATTAAAAAAAATTTCGAGAGCAGACTATATGCCTGTATTTCATTAAGCAGAAGAGAGTGGCCAATAGACATACACATAGTTGATACAAAAGGATCCGCGGGTAATCCATGAATTACCAACGAAGTCCACGACACAACACAAAAAACAAGAACACGAGAGGTGGGGGACCCTCCACTTGACAACCCTAGCAACTGAGCCTAATACAAAATATATCTCAATACCTTGGTAGCCCGTAGTTATAGGAGCCGTAGATGAAACAGCGGCAAACATCCGCTAGAACTCCTCGGTGGCAAAGCATCCACCGGAACCACGTCGGCGGCAAAGCATCCGCCGGACCCGGCTCCCTCCGGCCACTGTCGCTGCCCTTGCTCGCGGCGGTGGCGCACCCAAAAAGGCTCCCCCCGCGATCCCTCGCCCCCCCACCCCTCCTTCGGCGAACTCCGGAAATGGTGACCTGGGCGGGTGGGAACAGCCAGATCCGGAACTGTGGGCACCGGATCTGCCTCCGGCCCGGCCCGCCCCCCTCCCCCCCCGCCGATGGCAGCGACCGGTGGCTCCGACGAGCTCGCCCCTCTGGCAGCCTGGGCGGACGGGGGTCAGCCGGATCCGGGCCCGTGGGCCCCGGATCTGGTCTCCCCCCTTCGACTGCGACCGGCCGGCCATGGGGTCTGGCGACCTAGGCGGGTATGGGTCGGCCGTGCCAGCTCCGGTGAGCTCGCCCCTCTGGCGGCCTAGGTGGACGGGGTCCACCGGATCTGGGCCCGTGGGCCCTGGATCTGGCCCCACCTCCGACTGCGGCCGGCCGGCCATGGGGTCCGGCGACCTGGACGAGTATGGGTCGGCCGGGTCTGGACCCCCTCCCCCTCCTCTGTCTGCCAGCGGCCGGTCGCATGGGTGGGGCGCCGCCGGCCATGCGGGGCCGGTGGTTCTCGCACGGCTCCGGTGGAGCGCGTGCGCTGCCCGTCTCCCCCCCCCTCCCCCCCCAAAAAAAAGAAAAATTCAAGAGGAGGTTTTGATCCTCATTTTCCTAACAACAATTTTCAAATGGTCAAATTCACGCGTCATCAACTCTCCCTAAGAACAATTTTCAAAATACGTAGCTTTCAAAGCTGTCCAATAATCCATACAGGGAGTCTTGAAAATGCAAATGGAGGGCAACAACTGAAGTCTCTGAAGGAAGATGAACAGAGAATATATGCTTCATGAGCAATCAAAGTAAATGTGTGTGCAAGAAGGAACAGGAGCAAGAATTATAGATTTTAGATTGCCAAGTTTCTCAAGGGACAAAACAGAGCTATCAAGTTTCTCTTTTCCAAGTTTCTCAAGGGACGAAATGAGAGCTATCAACTTTCTCTTCATAATGTTTGAGATTTCGGTAGAAATGGTGACATGAAGATTATGCAGGTCCGTGATCTCACCAAGTTGACGTACATTATCTTCAGAGTTACTACTGAGGTCAAAAGACTGAAGTGTGTGTAAACCGTAGAGATCCCATGTAGCCAACACATTTAGATAGATTTATCTCACCTGGTACATGGAGGTGCAACAATCTCGGGAGATGAATAATATCTAATGGAACAGAAGTTACTCTTGCATAAATTTCCATTGTTTGCAAATATTGCAGTCCAATCATCCTGGCTGGTAGTTTCACAATTATATTAGATGTAATCCGCACGTACCTCAGCTGAAACAATCTGTCAATGCTACTGAGGTCTAACTCTTCTTTGTCACCCCAAACATCGAGAATAAGAACTTTAAGTACCTCAAACTCCATAATCGAAGGGAGGCACTCAACAAGTCCATAAAAAATAAGTGACCGCACAGGGGATAGTGTAATGCTTTCTGGTTTCGTTGCATATTTGGCACTACTGAATCTGAAAGATAGTCGTTGAACCTTTACAGAAAGCTCTGAGATGGTATTGGAGTAGTCTATCACAGTGCTGAAGTTCTCTTCTATGGACATGCTCCTAATGACTTCAAATACAGTGGAGTGCAGTGTATACAAAGTCAACTCATCTGAGATATTGGTATGATTGGGTTGTATCAGTCCCCTGCAGGTAAGCTCATCAAAATAGCATTCTGCAACTTCATCACAATTTTTCTCTTCAACTGCAATGATAAAACCTTCGGCACTCCATTGTTTCACCAAGTCAGCCTTCAAGAATGTATAACCCTCAGGATACATACTAAGATATAGTAGGCATGTCTTCAAATGGCGAGGAAGACTATTGTAGCTCAGACCTACTATTTCTCTCAGCATGACTTCAGAAGTAAGATAATATCTCAATCTGGAAAATAATGCTTCTTTGACATGGCGCCACAGCTCTAAGTTATCTGGTTGGATTGCTAAAATGCTAGCTATGCTAATTACTGCGAGTGGCAGACCATCACATGTTCTTATAATTTCCTCAGAGCTTTCCTTCAAATGTTTAGAGCACTCGTGCTTAAATCCAAACACTCTATTGAAGAACAATTCTGTGGAATGATTTCCACCAAGTGGCTCCATCTTAAAAATAGCATCAGATTCATAATCACAGCACTCCAAAGCTACTTCTTCAATATCTGTAGTTATTAATATTCTGCTACAATTAGTGTCATCAGGAAATGCGCTGTTAACAATATCCCATGATGTTGTTTCCCACAAACCATCAATTACAATGAGATACCTGCCAAATGATTTAAAATGCTATAAATATTCTGTGCAGGAATAGGTGAAATACAACAATTACAAAAACATGACAATGGAAAATTTAAAGTTGAAAATATGGAATGCAATGATTATATTTTGTATTAGATTTTCTAGTTTACCTGATAGTTCAAAATTTTTCTTATTTGGCTTGACAAACTTGCATGCCTGCTTTGAGTTTGTAAGCTCGAAAATATTGGTACATGCTTTTATCATGATTCAAAATTTGAACTTCAAACTGTACTGTATTAGAAGAAACAAAATTGATAAGGTTCTTGTCAGTAATCTAATTTTATTATTTTCCCTGTTCCTTATAATTTATGATTTGTCAGATTTTCTCGTTATCGCTACTCATAATAAACAGAAAGCTGAAATCGAAACTTAGCACACATATGTAAATTGACTAGTATATCAAGATCTTCGTTTCAAGAATTTCCTGTAGATTTCAATGAGCCTACATTTTGTAATACTGCACATGCTTTTCAAAAAGGAGGGAGCACCTCCTTAACATATATGTACAAGTTATATACCTCTTCTGTTGGAGATGTTTTGTTAGGCTGTCAATGAGCTCTTGCACGGGGAGACCATGAGCATGAGGGGGTCCTTGATGGCGGCGCTCGATTTGTGAGATTATGCTACTCAGAAGCCTCCTTGTATCAGGCATCTTTGAGGCTCGAACAAAAGCTTGACACTCAAACTGTCCTTCCATTTCACAGTACACTTCTTTGGCAAGCGTAGTCTTACCAACACCTGGGGATCCTTGTATGCATACTACTAGCCTCTGTTCGGCGTCAATGTTAAGCCGCTTGATAAGTTCAGCCTTGGAATCATCGATACCAACGAGGACGCTAGCCTCGCCGTTGTCCCTTGGAATTGGAACTCGGCCTTGTTCATCGACCACAAATCTAGGTTTTGATGCCCAACGCCCAAGATCGTACCTGTTGTGTCGTTCGTGGGCGTCCTTGGCCTGCTTCACCAGAGTGCTCAGTTCTTCCACCTCTGAATCAGAACGCGACTCTTCCCTAGAATTGGAGCCCCCGTGGTGCATCATCTTGTCAATATAATTCTCAATATCGTAGGACAGTTCACGCACCTCGTTCATCCAGTGCTTCGCCATCATGTTGGGAGCCTCCACGCATGACAGATTCACGAGGAATGTGTTTATTGCTTCGAGATCTTTGTTTTGGAGTATAGGAGCGACGTGCGCAATTTATAGGACCGGGTCGTCCTGTTACATAACCGGGGCAAATGAGCACACTGCGGACGCTCACACTATCCCAAACCAGCGTTTACAGTGATGGTACGGGGCAATCCCCGGCCCGTGGCTAGCTGAGCAACGTCCCAAGAGATGAACCTTCCCTGATGTCCCTGCAGCTGGCGTGCACCGAGACCAAAGAAATCGCAGTGGCGAGCACTATAAAAATGATTTTTTAAGACAGTCCATTTATTTTCAATAGGCTGTCTAGTCCTAGAGATCCTGTAGCCATAACCCTGCTCAAGAATAATCTTCTAAGGTGGTCCACATAAGCTATTGTCTCTCAAAATCGATTTTCAAAGACGATAGCTTATGTGTATTGCCTCGGAAAATCAGTTTAAGAAATGGCCTCTTGAATCATATTTTTGAAGGAGATGCTTATTAACCCATCTCTGAAATTGCACCTGAAGCCAGTTTAAACAAAAGTAGCCCGACAAAACCTTAATTTTAGAGTCTGACTATGAAACAACCGAGTATGGGCACACCTGATTTTCTTCCTCTCTACTGTTCATCTTCTTTCTCTCGCCCCTGTCGCCATCCACCACCCCGCCGTGGGTGCTAGGGTTCGCTGGAGCTCCGGCGAACCTAAGCGCCCGCGGCAGCCGCCTCCTTCCCCTCCCCCCACTGCCGCCATCTTCTCCAGCTCTAGCGAGCCTCCCCGCCCCGGCCTGGCCCGGCCGCCGCTACCACCACAACTTCGCTAAACCGCTCGGGCACCATCCCCACCGCTGGGCCTGCCTGCCTTCCCCTGGCTGGCTCCTTCTGTATTTGCCGGAGTTGGAGAAGGAGGGGAGAGGCTCGCCGGAACCCTAGCACCGCCGCCATCATCTTCGTCTCTGGAGGAGCAGGAGGAGGAGGAGGAGGACGCCTACCTCGTTGGAGCCGGCGCCGCCGGAACCCGCCGCCGCCGCCGCCAGAGGGGAGAGAGGATGGAGCCACATGGGGGTGCAGGCACAGGCGTCACGAATCAGACGTCCTCCACCACCTTCCCCCCGCGCAATGGACGCCCCAAAAATCGCATGTTGAGAAAGGCTAAAATACCCGAGTGTAGTTTAGCATTCCTCTAATTTTATTCCTCCCATATAGCTACCGCACACAGTCGCCCCCAACACTCCCCCACCACCCATACACACAGGCACCACACCTCCTTTCCCTCTCCTCTGTCCTTGCCCCTTATGAAGAGGGGTGCCAGGATTTTGTCCATTGATGTGGCCTAAACCAATGTGATGTGGTGCATAACCTCTTTTGAACATGCTAAAATATTCCATTTTAATAATTCAAGAACGAGTTATAGGATTTTAGAGGCTACTGAAATTTAGAGGCCGATGGCTAAAATACACTTGCAATAGTTTGATGTTAAAAAACTGACTTCTGCCTTGATGTGATGATGTTCCAAGTATACATACCTCGCCTTGTGTCACTGGTGAGTTATCAGGTAGTGTCTTCACAGCAATCATACCTCCTTCTCCTCCCTGCTTGACATATCGTACATTATTTATTTGTTAATTATAAGAAAGATTTTGCATGATTTCTTATTTAAACTATAGGGGCCAGTCATACCTTATACACTGTTCCAAATGCAGAACGACCAAGTACTCTTTCAGGAGACAAATCACTACTAGTTTCCTTCATAAGGTGTGCAGGTAGTTCCCTCGGTATTGTATTTGTAAGACTCTGCTGGCTCTCTAGGCACTTACCGCTGCTAGCATCCCTGGTCATATCTGATGATTTAAATGCTTAGATATTTGAGCTTCTAAAAGTTGTTGAATGTCAAGACTAATTGTATAGTACTCAGATTTGGAAGAAACTTCGCTCTAAAACCATTTGAATGTAACCATGCCCTACTTAACCCGAAATTAGAGCAATTGACAAATCCAAAACGGTGAGATCCTTTGGATCAATTAATTACTTTGTGAGGCGGGCATGTTCAATTCCCCAAAATACTTATATTTAGGGACAAATTGTGAACACTTCAAATGCATATATTTAGGGATGGTAGAGTATGTGAAACAATATTTCCATTGACCACTAAAAAGATATATGTAGCTATGGAAGAAATTAGAAAACATGAACTTGAAGGGGATAAAAGACAATTACCTGAAGATTTAGAGTCTTCAGGCAGATCCAAAAGTTGGCAAATCCTGACAAAAAAAATTGCATATGAATTTCAGTAATTTGGAAGAAACAAAAAATGGATTATTTTTATGCATATATTTTCGAGATAGTGGTCAATTATTATTTTTTTTGAACATATAGCCATTTATTTAAGTAAAACTGAATATCATAACTATAGAAACAGATGTCATAAGATTCACAAATAACCTACTAAACCAGTACTTGATGGGTGATGCAAAATATTAAACTCCAAAAAACGTGACACCCTGACTGTCATGTTAGACTCAGCATGTTACAAAATGTTGCTACTCGCTCCAATCATTTTGATTAAATATTATTATTGGTTTGTGTTTAGATATGACCTTTGACCTCCACATTACAACACGAAGCATACAATAATTAGCGATTTTTTACGGTGTTTGGGAATAATTAGAGCCATCCGTACCTCTTGATCTAATGGCTAAGAAGGTAGAGGAACCAAATGACAAGAACTTAAAGTTGTGGACCGAAACTAAAATCCTATGGACCCGGAACCTTATTTTTTTACTGATAATTAAATTATAATGGGTGTAACTGTACTTTCATTTATCTTTTCTGATTCTACAGTAGCTCCTGATCCTCGTTCTTAATTTGTCGCCTGCACAAGAAGCCTGGAGGGGGGCTCGCCGGTGGCCTGTCCACTCGCGGCCCTCGCCCGCCGGGGACGGCTCTCAACTTCTGGCGCTGCCATGGTCGCACCATTGTGGGAGAGGAACTTCCATTGGCACATCAGCACACCTGCTGCCATGGCTGCTGCACCACGTAGATGTGTTCTTGGGCGGGGTCTAGGCGCTCGGCGCTGCTGCGGGCGGGTATGGCTGCAGGTGACTGAAGGTGGGGGCGCGGCCAGGCGCGCGCTCGAGGGAGCCGCAGTGTTCACGAGCGCGGGCGAGCGGCGTCTACGAGTTTGGATGGGGGGGCAGGGGCGGATGGCATCCACGAGCGGGGGCGGGGGCAGCCAACGTCGACGAGCTGGGGCAGGGACGGGGACGGGAACGAAGCGGAACGTCTGGAAGAGATCGTAAGGAGAAGAAAACCTCAATTGTTAAATTACTGTAATAACCCTATGCCAAAATAAAAGGTGGATGGGTCGAACTTCTAGTTCCTCCGTCGAACTTCTAGTTCCTCCAAGCACCGTAAAAAGACTCTAATAAGTAATATAAACCACTAATAAAAAAAGGATTTTAGAAGACACCACGTGTCATGGCCCAATCCCTGGCCCCACAGCTAGGCCTAGCGAGGTAGAAGGGCCCTAGCCGGCCCAGGCCCGGGCTAAGGTGCCCTAGGTGCACGCGTGGCCGAGGGGGCGATGGCTCCCCTAGAGCCATCATCCTCCTCCCGCCTAGAAGAGTCCGGATTAGGTGGGAATTAGGAATAAAATAAGATAAGGATGAGAATAAAAGGAAATAGAGTTTGTCTAGGAGAGGAGAATAGAAATCTATAAGGACTCTAACTATAGATTGCTTGGAGATCAAGTACCTTAGAGCATCTCCAAAAGTTCCCAAGAATTTCTCCCACTCGCTAAAAAGTATTGGGAGGAATAAATAAGATCATCTCCAAACGTTTCCAATAATCCACTCCTAAAATATAAAAGATAATTTTACATCAGGAATCCTATACTATATCTAAATTATCCTAACCACTTTTATATATTCTTTCTCTCTTGTACATTTGCATCAAGAACCCTTTTCCTACTCTTTATTCTTTCACTGCCCTTCCACCTTTAGATTGGCGAAGTATACAGGCGTTTGGATCGCTGCAGGAGAAGATACGCGCGACCTCCTTTAGATTGGCGAAGTATACAGGCGTTTGGATTGCTGCAGGAGAAGATACACGCGACCTAGAGTCACGCATCTTTACGCGCAAGGGGTTTTTTCCCATGTGCCAAAAAATTGATAGGTGAGTGGGAGTTGTTGGAGAGAATTTTTTTCATTCTTCCTAAAAATCATGGATTGAGAAAGATTATTGTGTACTCTTGGAGATGCACTATAAATATAGGGGTCATGTACTCGTTAGGATTAAGCAAAAAATAGAGGATTGCTCCTCTTGCTCTCCCTTCTCCTTCCCACAGCCGAGCAAAAGAGAAGAAGACTTTTCCTTCTCATTCTTGCCTGCCTCTAATCCCCATACGGGTTACACATAAATAGCCTACCTAGCTAACCACTCCCTATAATTGCTTAATTGCTTTCATCTTTCCTATTATTCCTTCGACCTTCCAAACTAACCTAACCAGCTAACCAAGGCAAGGCCGAACATATTTGCCTCTAATTGAGCGTGGCTATTAGCCACTTGGTAGGCCCATCACTTACACCTCTAACACTTTCCTACTGCAAAGCAAGGAATAACACTAATTTAATTCCCACTGCACATTCCATGAACTTAACAAATTATCGTGAAAATTTTGTATAACCAAAGCACTCACCGTCGTCTCTTGGAATCCGTCTCGTGCTCAATGAACCCGTCTTGCACACTCATAACTTCATAAGGGCTCGCTATCATCACCTCCTTTGACTCATCATGAACTGCTTCTGCTATGGCGAACGAGTAGTCAATGTCCAAGACCATGTTGGCTGCAACGCTCTGGATGTGAACTGTATCCAGGTTTGGAGGTGGCTTCTGTTGCTTTTGCATCGTCAGAGCGTAAGTCTGAGTGGATCTTGCAGGCACAAAGCCATTGAGCGAACCGACGAAGATATCTGGGGTATTTGGTTGAATCCTGTAGGCAATATCATGATCCGCGTTGTTGGTTAGGTGCAGTGGGCATGGAATCAGCTTGTCTGGCTCGAAGGGGAAGCAGAGATTGAGAGGTTGGACAACAAATAGCTGCCTGTACACTTTGTCAATAGTTTCTTCTGTTTTATTTAACGTAGAGATGATATCCTCTATAGTGGGTCTTTTGTGTGTGTCGAATTCCACACAGTTCAGTGCGATCTGAGTGCAAGTCTTGACTTGGTTGCAATACGCATCCAAATATGACGCATCCTTCCATCCTGCCTTCTGTAGCATTTCTCTCCAGTTTCCTTGAACCTGCAACTCAAGTGATTCAAGAAATGCCATACCATACCTGAGTTCCTATAAAAACGTGAGGAGCCAAAACTACAAGAAAATAGCCATTGTGCTCGTCATAAGAAAAAATGACTTCTCATACCAGATCACAGAAGTCTTGGGAATCGGACATATCAGAATATGTGGAGTAACCATCAGGTCCTGCCAATACTTTTATGATTATCACACCCAAACTAAATACATCAAACTTGTTTGTGATTTTCCCCTTATCTACAAACTCTGGTGGCGCGTATCCGCTGAAATATATTTGAAGCATCACATTGTAAGTAAGAGTAAAGATCGAGGCATTTATAGCAAATGCATTTCTAGAAGTGGCTCATTTCGGAAACCATTTTTAGATACGGTTGTAGATTGAGCCACCTCTATTGAAAAAAGGAGGCGTCTCTACACATGGTTTTTGTAGTAGAGTATATCATAAAATATCACATGTGAAAGCGCAATGCAAACATACTAATATTTTAAAAAAGAAAAAAAAGGACAGATCTATAAGGAATGGATCATTTAACTCACAGAGTGCATAGAAATTTTTTTGCAGTATGAGATTGATGAGTTCCACTAAAGAGCCTTGATAAGCCAAAGTCTGCAATTTTTGGCACCATATCCTTGTCAAGCAATATATTTGAAGGTTTGAGGTCAAGATGTAAAACTTTTTCTCCATGAAGGTATTTCAAACCATCACAAATCCCCTTTATTATTTTGTAGCGATTATGCCAACGAAGTCCAGACCGTTCATCTGTAGAAGAAAACAAATGACATACGTTTACAGAATTATTCTATCAAATGTAACTAGCATTTTTAGAGATCAACACTAACTAGCTTACTAATCAAAATTATCTCATACCAGAAAGATGCTTCTCAAGGCTTCCTTCAGGCATAAACTCCAAGCATATTGCCCTATCTATCATTGTAGCGAACACTAGTCTGCCCTGGTGTTCAACACATCTATCTTGCTCTATGCAGCTTTTCCCAATGAGCTGGACAATGTTTGGATGGCAAATTCTAGTAAGGATTCGAAGTTCATTTTGAAATTGATCCTCATCTAGCCCTGGCAAGTGGTGAAGCTTTTTCACTGCTACCTCTTGTCCATTTGCATGCACTCCCTATTATGTATTTGATTACAGATTTAATTACTTATTAGTTGAAACTGAAAAGGTAGGAAGCAAAATCATTGACGATACCTTGTAAACCACCCCATAGCCACCACTACCTATTTTTCGCTCCGCCGCAAAACCATTTGTAATATCCTCTATTAACTTCCATGGTAGATCTGTAGGCATTTGTAATATCCTGACAAAAAAATTGCATATGAATTTCACTAATTTTGAATAAACAAAAAATGGATATATGCATATATTTTCAAGATGGTGGTCAATTATTTTTTTTGAAAATGTGGTTACTTATTTGATTACAACTGAATATCATAACTATAGAAACAGATGTCATAAAATTCACAAATATCCTACTAAACCCGTACTTGATGGGTGATGGAAAATATTTAACTCCAAAAAACGTGACACCCTGACTGTCATGTTAGACTCAGCATGTTACATAATGTTGCTACTCGCTCCAATCATTTTGATTAAATATTATTATTGGTTTGCGTTTAGATATGATCTTTGACCTCCACATTACAATATAATTTACACGAAGCAAATAATAATTAATATAAACCACTAATAAAAAAGGATTTTAGGAGACACTTTGTGTCACGGCCCGATCCCCGGCCCTTACGGCCAGGCCCAGTGAGGCAGAAGGTCCCTGGCCGGCCAAGGCCTGGGCCAAGGCGCCCTAGGCGCACGCGCAGCAGAGGGGGCAACAACTACCCTAGAGCCATCAGCCTCCTCTAGCATGGAAGAGTCCTGATTAGATGAGAATTAGGAATAAAATAATTAAGATAAGGACGAGAATAAAAGGAAATAGAGTTTGTTTAGGAAAAGTAGAATAGGAATCTATAAGGACTCTACCTATAGATTGCTTGGAGATCAAGTATCTTCGGGGCTATAGATATAGGGGTCATGTACTCATTAGAGCATCTCCAATAGTATCTACAGAAGTACTCCCCAAAAGCAAGTTTTCTATCCTTTGCAAAATATATTGGGAGACATGAAAAAGCTACAAACAGTTTCCAAAATCTCGCGCCTAAAAGATAGAAAGCAATTTTACATCAGGAATCCTAAACTATTTCTAAATCACACTAACCACTTTTATACTTTATTTCTCTCTTGTACATTTGCATCAGGAACCTTGTCCTACTTTTTTTCTTCCCCACGTCCTTCCACCTCAGATTGGGGTGACGATACACGCGCGTAACTTTACGCGCATGGGGTGGTTTTTTCCAAGTGCCAAAAGTTTGGGAGGTGGGTTTGAGAGTTGTCGGAGATGAGTTTTTTTCAATCTTGCCAAAATTTCTAAATTGGGAGACTCTTTTGGGTACTCTTGGAGATGTTCTTACGATTAAGCAAAAAGTAGAGGATTTCTCCTCTTGCTCTCCCGTCTCCCTGCCCCTGCTCCTCCCTGGCCACGCATAGACCCCTGCTGTCCTAGCCGCTGCCTCCTCTCCCTTGCTGTCACCACCAACCTGATCTATGCCCATCACACTACGTTTTATTTACAGAGGTGAGCTAAAAGTTTTTTTTGAAGGTCACCGGGGGGAGAGGATCCCCACCTGAAGGTGAGCTAAAAGTGACATTTACGTGTATAACAACAAAAAAGTACCACCTCTCAAATTGAATTAATAGAGGTATACCTTTTAAGAGGTCACTATGGAGGTGAGCCCGTCATCCTCTGTACCTCCTCTCTCAATGTCCCTCACCCTGTCTCCCTCACTTATATCTAACGATGGTGGCAGGTTGGATCCAGTGGAGGTTGCCGGGTGGCACGGCGGGCCATGGCGAGGAGACAGTGGTGCAGATCTAGTGAAGGAGGCAGTGCATTCCATAGCTCGGTACCGGTCTCGTCGGGGGGCTCAGTACCAAGCTCTGGCCCACTATTTTTATTTTTTAATTGGTTTTCAAAGGTGGGACCTTACAAATTCTTTGTAACAAGAGAACAGAGAAAAGTTACAGATGTGACTCGCTTAATTTTGGAGAACCAGCCCAGACCACACCTTCCCTCTATATTTGGAGGTCCAGCAGGTGGAATCCCCCGTACCCACCCATGCTTGAGCAATTAAAAAAGGAAGAAAGAAGAATAGGATATGCAACAATGTTTTCTTCCCAATATCTAGACATTTTTGAAACATTGTGAATCTTTAAATTCAAGAGTTATGTTAGAGGCATAAGTCATGGGCCTACCTAGTGGCTAATAGCCATGCTCAGCCTTGCCTTAGTTAGCTGATTGGGTTAGTTTGGAAGGTTGGAGGAATAATAGGAAAGATGAGAGGAATTATAGGAAGTGGTTAGCCAGAGAGGCTATTTATCTCATTATCTGTAACCCGTATGGTGATGATGTCAATGGGTAACCACCACCCGTATCCCAACCCATTCCCGTATTTTGTTTGTGTAGGGTATGGAATACCCATTTGTATATGGGTAGGGAAACAGCGGGCACTATCCATTCTCGTCTCTAACTCAGCTCGCATCCCACTGCATCGGCTGACGAGTGGTCGGAGGACGTCCACTGACCGCTTCTTCTTGCGGAGGTGAAGGTGGTAGCTGCGCACGGAGACACTTCTTGCGGAGGCAGCATAGGGAAATGAAGCTAGCGAGCTACAGCAACATGAGCCTGCCGATGGCCACACCCATGACGAGCGACGCGGACGACCTGGAGCCGTCGCCGCCGCCTCCCGGCGACTGTGACAGTGTGACTTGGGCGTTGAGTGGGCGGACGGTGTGGACGGCGAGCTCCCACCCTCGGACGACAACGAGGACCTACCCTCTGCATCCGACGATGGCAGCGATGGAGTGTTGGCAGGGGCGATATGATGGGAGCAACGGGCATCCCCAGGAGAGGAAGCATAGGACGACGTCGCCTAGGTGGACTGCGCGAACAGGGACGCGGTGGCCAGTGGGCGTCGCGGGGGTTGGGATCGGAGAGGGATGATGGCGGCTTCGCCGTGAGATCGCATGGGTGGGCTGATGCGCAGTTCTAATCCTGCTCGTGATTACCCACCGGCATATCTGTACCCATTGAATATTATTACCTATTGGGTACAGGTAATGTGCAGGGATGGATACGGATGACCCATAAGTTGCACAACAGCATGTTAGCATATTATGGGGATTAGAGGCAAGCAAAAATTAGATGGAAAATCCTTAGGCATGGCCCCTGGTCGTTCCCCTCACTTCCTCTCAACCGTAGCCCCCTCTCTCCCTCTCACGCGGCTAGGGTTGAGAGGGAGAGAGAGAGGAGCGACCGGAGGCTGTGCTCACGGCCAAGCAAGAGAAAAGGCTTTTCCTTATAATTCTTACTTGCCTCTAATCCCCATACGGGTTATAGATAAATAGCCTCTGGCTAACCACTCCCTATAATTCCTCTCTCATATTTTCTATTATTTATCCAACCTTCTAAACTAACCCAATCATCTAACTAAGGCAAAGCTGAACAGATTTGTCTCTAATTGAGCGTGGCTATTAGCCACTAGGTAGGGCCATATCACATACGTCTCAAACACTTTCCTACTGCAATGCAGGGAATTCCCACTACACATTCCAAGAACTTAACAACTTATCGTGAAAATTTTGTATAACTAAAGCACTCACCATGATCTCTTGGAATCCATCTCTTGCTCATGGAAGTCAAAGTTGAAGTTGAAGTTGAACTTGTCATCACCGCTAGAGTTTACAGACATGCCGCTAGAGTTTACAGACCGCGGCGAGGTATCATCGGACTCGTCGTTGCCGCTAGAGTCTACAGACTGCGGCGAGCTCACACCACCGGTCTCGAACAACACCGAGGAGTTCTTGGGCATCTCAAGGGTCGTGATGCCTGACATTCCTCCGAACGTGTGTTCGGACGACGCCTCGCTGCCGCCACTCTGCAGGATGCCGTCTGCCATCAAATGCCTCGCTATCTTCTGTGGCCAGGCGTGGTTGTGCGTGCCCTTGTACTCGACGTCTGCCGATTGAATCTGGGACTGTGAGAGCATGGTGCTGTACCCACCACTGCTCCCATCCCCATGCAGCGGCGCTATCGCTGTGTCCTCTGACAAGATCGAACTTGCATCGTAATTGAATTGCGACACTTCTCGAGAGATAGAAACCGCTCCCTGGTTTAGCTCACTGATGCCATCTTCCATCGAATGCCTATTGAGTTCATCGTCTGAGGAAAACATGCTTTCTTTCGTACATCTGCTGGACAAGGGGGTGTTCAATTGTGTTAGTTGGTAGATGAGAGAAATCTCAAAATCCAAATTTCAAATGAAAATACCTAGACATCCTTTTTATGAAAATAAAAGCTAGTAGACGAAAGAAAGTATGTGTACTATTAAAAACAAGTAAAATCATATATAAAGACGTCAAATGACATGAAATTGAACACCTAGAGGAAGTTTTATACAGATAGAAGATAGATGCCAAGGGACCTCCATGATTCTCGAATCAAATTAAAAGTGATGAAAGAAAGAATATTAATTAATAACATTTATACAAACCAAAAAAACACTCTTATTTTGGTAGTATATTATATTAAGTACATGTGTCACATTTGTATATCATCACGTCAATCTTTAGTCTCATAAATCACAAACTTAGGTTCACTCCAATTACATGAGCTAATTTGCTATTATAAGATTAAGAGCAAAGAGAAAGTAAACATCAAATAAAATAATGAATGGAGTATTTTATCTACATTTAAAAAGGATTATTCTTTCCAACAGGTTTTCTTATAAAAGGATTAACAACATACTCATGTGTCTTGTGGCAAAAGAAAAGTGGAACAAGTCATTATCAGATCTTCTAAAAAAATATTTACACGCCAGAACAATATTTCCCCACATCCACATAGGCAAATAGGTGGAACTAGCAGTCTGGTACCATGATTAAATCCAGTAGATTAAACTTGACTAAGCAAATAAAGTTTTGAATATCAATACCATCCACTGATTTTGATTTTATGAAATATCAGCATAAAGTCTAGAATTTGAAAGCATAAAGCAATCTCATTTGTTTATTCAGCTCGCTTGAAAATTCCTTCAGGACGTTTGAAAATTCCTTCAGGATAGGAAAACACACCAGCCAGGTACACAATCAAGTACAAGGAAAGAGAGGCACATACTCTTCGTCAAACAAACTGACATGTAGGTTGAAGTTTGTAAGTCTCGGATGCTTGCCAATGGCATCCTTGAACACAGACTCCACAGCTATTCGTTCGGAATCCTCTGTGCCGGGTGCTGCCCAAATTTGGCCAGTGATCTCCTTGAGGTTTAACAAGTGTTCAATGCCGGCAAGCATGTTACCGCTCTACTCTCCACTGTGGGCATTGAATTCAAGCTTCAGCCTCTGAAGACTAGGCATTGTATCTTTCTGAAAAGCAAGGCGCATAATGCCACATCTGAATTTGAAACACTTTAGAGCAGGAAATGCTGCAGGATGGAAGACAATCAGTTCTTTGATTGGTTGCCGGATGTGCAGAGAGAGTGTGGAGAGTTCCTTTAATTTGGCTATGATGTCGACATCATCGGTCTTCAATTCCCTAAGACCAATTTTCAAAATGAATAGCTTATGGAGCTGTCCAATCCAAACAGGGAGCCTTGAAAAGATGCAAAGGGGCGGCAACAGCTCTAGTCTCTGAAGGAAGACGGACAGAGAAGATAATCTCCATGAGCAATCCAAGTAAATGCTTGTGCATGAAGTAGCAGGTGCAACTTCAAGAATTATAGATTTTAGATTGCCAAGTTTCTCAAGGGAAGAAACGAAAGCTATCAACTTTCCCTTCAGAGGGTCAGACATTTCTGTAGGACTGATGACATGAAGATCACGAAGGTCCGTCATCTCACCAAGTTGCCGTATATTATCTTCAGAGTTACTGCTGAGGTCAAAAGACTGAAGTGTGCGTAGAGATCCCATGTGGCCAATACCTTTGGACAGATTTATCTCACCACGTACACAGAGGTGCACCAATCTCGGGAGATCAATAATATCTGATGGAACAGAAGTTACCCTTGCATAGATTTCCATTGTTTGCAAAAATGGCAGTCCAATCACACTTGCTGGTGGTTTGACAATGATGTTAGATGTAATCCGCATGTACCTCAACTGAAACAGTCTGTCGATGCCACTGAGGTCTAACACCTCTTGGTCATGGTCACCCCAAACATCAAGAATAAGAACTCGAAGTACCTCAAACTCCATAATCGAAGGGAGGCACTGAACAAGTCCATAAAAAATAAGTGACCGCACAGGGGATAGTGTAATGTTTTCTGGTTTCATTGCATATTTGGCACTACTGAATCTGAGAGATAGTCGTCGAACCTTTACAGAAAGCTCTGAGATGGTATTGGAGTAGTCTATCACAGTGCTGAAGTTCTCTTCTATGGACATGCTCCTAATAACTTCAAATACAGTGGAGTGCAGTGTATACAAAGGCACCTCATCTGAGATATTGGTATGATTGGGTTGTATCAGTCCCCTGCAGGTAAGCTCATCAAAATAGCATTCTGCAACTTCATCACAATTTTTCTCTTCTACTGCAATTATAAAACCTTCGGCAGTCCATTGATTCACCAAGTCAGCCTTCAAGAATGTATAACCCTCAGGATACATACTAAGATATAGTAGACATGTCTTCAAATGGTGAGGAAGACTATTGTAGCTCAGACCTACTATTTCTCTCAGCTTGACTTCAGAAGTAAGATTATATCTCAATTTGGAAAATAATGCTTCTTTGACATGGCGCCACAGCTCTAAGTTATCTGGTTGGATTGCTAAAATGCTAGTTATGCTAATGATCGCGAGTGGCAGACCACTGCATGTTCTTATAATTTCCTCAGAGCTTTCCTTCAATTGTTTAGAGCACTCGTGCTTAAATCCAAACACTCTATTGAAGAACAATTCTGTGGAGTGATTTCCACCAAGTGGCTCCATCTTAAAAATAGCATCAGATTCATAATCACAGCACTCCAAAGCTACTTCTTCGATATCTGTAGTTATTAATATTCTGCTACAATGAGTGTCATCAGGAAATGCGCTACTTACAATATCCCATGATGTTGTTTCCCACAAACCATCAATTACAATGAGGTACCTGCCAGATAATTTAAAATGTTATAAACATTTGTTCCAGCTAGGCGAAATACAACAATTACAAAAACATGACAATGGAAAATTTAAAGTTGAAAAATGAATTATTATATTTTGTATTAGATTTTCTAGTTTACCTGATAGTTCTAAATTTTTCTTATTTGGCTTGACAAACTTGCATGCCTGCTTTGAGTTTGTAAGCTAGAAAATATTGGTACATGCTTTTATCACGATTAAAAGTTTGAACTTCAAACTCCACTGTATTAGAAGAAACAAAATTGATAAGGTTCTTGTCAGTAATCTAATTTTATTATTTTCCCTTTTCCTTATAATTTATGATTTGTCAGATTTTCTCGTTATCGCTACACATATGCAAATCGACTAGTATATCAAGATCTTCGTTTCAAGAATTTTCTGTAGATTTCAATGAGCCTACATTTTGTAATACTGCACATGCTTTTGAAAAAGGAGGGAGCACCACCTTAACATATATGTACTAGTTATATACCTCTTGTGTTGGAGATGTTTTCTTAGGCTGTCAATGAGCTCTTGCACGGGGCGACCATGAGGGGTTCCTTGATGGCGGGGCAGGATTTGGGAGATTATGTTACTGAGAAGCCTCCTTGTATCAGGCATCTTTGAGGCTCGAACAAAAGCTTGACACTCGAACTGTTCTTCCATTTCACGGTACACTTGTTTGGCAAGTGTAGTCTTACCAACACCTGGGGATCCTTGTATGCATAATACTAGCCTCTGTTCGGCGTCAATGTTAAGGCTCTTGATAATTTCAGCCTTGGAATCATCTATACCAACAAGATCTGTGGCGTCCCTGTCGAACCTTGGAACCCAGCCTTGCCTACCCCCACCGTCGACCACAAATCTAGGATTTGATGCCCAACGCCCAAGATCGTACCTGTTGTGCCGTTCGTGGGCGTCCTTGGCATGCTTCACAAGAGTGCTTAGTTCTACGACCTCTGGCTCAGGGCGGGACTCTTCACTGGAATTGGGGCCGGGGTGCATCGTCTTGTCAATATAATCCTCAATATCGTAAGACAGATCACGCACCTCGTTCATCCAGTGCTTCACCATCATGTTGGGAGCTTCCGCCCATGACAGATTCACGAGGAATGTGTTTATTGCTTCGAGATCTTGTTTGAGGAGCTCGAGCTTCTCCTTGTGTAGCTTCAGTGGCTCTGGCAGCTGATCCTCTGGAGAGAGGAGCAGTGAACTGAGCTTCGCAAGAAGGGAGACCATGGCGCCCAGCGAAGAACTGAGCATCGGGCCTTCCATCTCTCATGCGAGGAGAAACCAAAGCATCTACAGCAGGCGTGGTTATATACTGTACACCTTCTACTCTCAGATTTAGGGCGTGTTTGGATTCCGGCCACACTCCGCTACGCTGCATGTGTGGCGGCCACGACCTGTGGCGGTCGCCACGGCCTCGCCATGGCTACACTGTAGTTATTGACAAGCGACAAGAGCAGACAGGAGAAAACGCCATGGCCACGCCACAGTTATTGACAAGCGACAGAAGCAGACAGGAGCAAATGACCTGTGGCTGCCCAACACACAAAAGAACCAAACGCTGCACAGTGAATAATGGCGGGCCACCGGTCTGGCATGGCGGAGTGTGGCCGGCGTGTTTGGATTTCGGCCACATCCGCCACGCTGCGTGTGTGGCGGGCACGACCTGTGGCGGTGCGGTCAAATCGCTCGCCACGGCCACGCTACAGTTATTGACAACGCCGCAGTTATTGACAAGCGACAGACGCAACGCAGATAGGAGCAAACGACCTGTGACTGTCAAACACACAACAGGACCAAATGTTGCACAATGAATGATGGCGAGCCACCGGTCTGGCGTGGCGGAGTGTGGCCGGAATCCAAACACGCACACCGCAGATGCAAATCAGATCGAGAGCGGAAGATAGCAAGGGCTGCTCCCCACCAACCTTTTTTTTTAACTCTACTGTCTACTCCCATATCTAACCAAAGATCCATTCAAATTGGAATTTTTTTTACGAGCGGTCCATCTTGACAGAAGGCATCACGAGCCATCAGCTTTCACGGGTAGCGTTGAAAACGAACCGAAAAAATCCCATTCCGACCTGTTTCATTTTCTATTTTGTTCCGTCCGATTCCGTATTTGTGGTATTAGGAGAGGGGTTTTCCATCCGTTTCTGTGGGATCCCGTTTTCATCCAGATTTGACCTGTATTTATTTCGTTTTTCATCCTGTTTTCACTCTGTGAGATATGTCTAGAATTTGATATGTTCATAAACCTACGAATTGCCTATTATGCATGTTAACGTATGGCGTGCTAGTGAATATTAGACCAGTAACTTCGTACGTGTATATTATTTTGTCACTTTGTTCAAGTATACTCGAGAATATTTGATCATGTTATTATAACTTAATTTTCCGGCTCTTCATCCGTATTTGTTCGGCTCTCCATCCGTATTTGTCGGTTTCCGTATTTCCGTATATCCTCATCCGTTTTTAATTCCATTTTTTACCCGATTCCAGTCCGTTTTTGCTAAAAATATAGAAATGGAAATGAGAGGGGGTTTTCCGCCCGTTTCCGTCCGTTTTCATCGCTAGGCACGGGCTCACGGCCTCATGTACACCGTACAATAATTGTTTGAACACACGCGAACGCGCCTATGGCGTGGTGGTTGCACCTCCGGCTGTGGAGTGCACCCGCCCGGGTTCGACTTCCTTCGGGAGCACCGGGTGTCGCACCTGCGGATTAATTCTCTGCAGCTACAGGTCCTGGACGTTTGGCGTAGTGCTACAATAAGACTACGACGTGCCTGTCGTTTACGAAGCCCTATGCGACTTCGGTGATCTCTAGAAGGACGCTTGTTTGTATGTAAGTTGTAGGTCTAGGGGTGTGCGCGCGTGTATGGTGTGAGTTGTGTCAAGTTCAGATACCACAACTTGTATACTTACAAGTCTAGGCTAAAAAAATGTTTGAACACACTCATTTTGTTTGCTTTATGTGTGTCTAGCCCACGGGACCCACTCATTTGTTGCCTAGTCATAGTCACCCGTGACTAACCAGAACTCCAATGGCTACCAAACAAAGTGCGAATAATGCAGCAGAGAGGACAAAGAACCAAGACTCAGACGCGTAGACTCAGAAAATGAAGAAAAGAAACAAAAAAAAGGCAGTAGAAGGGACAGTTAATTGTATCTAACTATATTATATATAATATAATAGATATCTTCAACGAGGAATGAATCCCCGGTCTCTCAGCCATTTGGTCACTGTAGCAGGCAATGTTCATGTGGCCCCGGTCAATTTTCAGTGGGTCCCGCATATACACGGTTGGTGTGGCCCAGTCACTGCTCAGTGGGTCCCATGTATTACTGTTCACTTCTCTTTTTTTCCGGCGCAGCGTAGCGTGCCCCGTGCTAGTATATATAAAAGTCGTGCAACTGGCCACTTCCGCCTCTTCTCACATATCACTGTTCCTGGAACACGGATTTTGTAAATAGTATCCGCCCGATGAGAACAGTCCATACTCGTTGTAACAGTCAACCCATAACAGTAACGGGTTCCCACTGTTCCAGATACCTGTTAATGCAGGTTATAGGGTCCGTTCTGTAGCACAGACCCATTACTGTTCCACAATTTCCATTTTCCCCTCTTCCCCTCCTCCTTCCATTAAAAAAAAAGAAAACCCATGCTTCGGGGTCCCTGCTAGTTACTTATATATGCCTATACTTTGTGTTGGGGGCAGGTCCAGTCTTGGGCACCCCATGGGGCTCAGGCGCTGTCCTCCAAAGTGCGGTTGACAAATCACATTGGCAAAATGGCGAAAGACGTGTCATTAGGAGGAGAAATGCCCGGGGCACGGCGTCCCTATGTTCGTCGAGGCGAAAGCACCCGACGGGGGTTGTTGTCAACCGCAAGAATGGTGATCCCTTCGCTATGGCGGAATGACGATGTTGCTTGCAAGGTCGTGGGACAATGTGAATTCGTGTCCTGCCCCATCTGTCTTGGCGGGAAGGCCAAGCCAAGTGGTATGTTGTTTTGCCAGGGCGAGATGGCGGTCTCGGGAGCGCCAGTGGCATGGGCATGGGCATAGAGCCAAGCTGGGTTGGCGTTCGCACAGGTTTGGGGTTAGGATCCTAGCGTCAGATGGTTGAGTATTTGCACTTGTAGATTTCGCGCCGAGAGGAGGACGTCGGGGGACAAGATGCCGGCAATCCCTGCCCGCCTAGGCCTGCTAGTCGGCGGAGCGGCGACACGGCGTGGGAGCAGGCAGGAACCGAAGCTCGGTGCTATCCAAGGCGGGCAGTATCTCCAAAAGGCAGACAAGTCCAAGAAGGAGGGGAATATGCCCTGAATATGTAGCGGTTGCAGGGGCAATCTTGTCCATAGAAAGCCTACGGGCGTGTATAAATAGCTCTTGTGGAGGGATTATAAAGAAGAGAACACTGAATATAATTAACAAGACAAGTTCCACCATTTCGCCCGTGTCCTTGTTCTCCCTGTCTTGGCATGTAAGTTCGTTTGTGTGACGGACAGGTGTTCGAAGGCTAAGGCCTAGAATAGCATTGGCGCCCACCGTGATTGTTGCTCAAGCTTATCATGGCCAGAAGGAAGGACCTAAAACGGTGAGCGAAAAAGCCGAAGCATCTAAAACCGGCGGTGGCGGCGCTGCAACGACCGGGGTGGCAAGCGCTGCTGCGAAGCAGCAGCTGCCACCGCGGCAGTAGAACCGGTTATCATGGAGCCAGGCGCGTCACAGTTACTGAGCTTGTTTGAGGAGGTCGAGCTTCTCCTTGTGTAGCTGCAGTGGCTCTGGCAGCTGATCCTCTGGAGAGAGGAGCAGTGAACTGAGCTTCGCAAGAAGGGAGACCATGGCCCCCAGAGATGAACTGAAGATCTCAACCTCCGAGCATATTTGCTTGGCGCAGGGAGGGCTGCCAGGCATCTGATTTCGGAGGCCTGCGGCTGACAGCACTGGCTGGCCGGCAAGGCCTGCGTTGCCGCTAGCTGTTCGCTTGTGTTATAATTCATACTTTTCAGCTTGTTTTTTTAGTCGGAACAATATTTTTCTTTCACAATAAATCAGCGAACAGTACTTTCAGTCATAGCTTTTCAGCAAAGCGAACGGGCTCTGCATCCGCATCTGAGGAAGAATGCAAAGCATCGAGAGGAGACATAGGTAGTTATGTACTCGCTCAGTCCCAAAAGTTATTCCAACTTTCCTGACAGTGGCGGAGCCGGAAGTTTTTAGGAGGCCGGGCAATTCTTGTTATACAAAAATATTTAGTTATAAAAATACAGGATTCTATATGGATATAAAGAAAATTTCCTTTTAAACTTCGGTGAGGAGCCCGGCCAGCCGTCCGGGGTGGCCAGGCGGTGGCTCCACTACTGTTTCCAAGAGAGTTAAAACATCTTAAGTTTGACAAAATTTATCATTATCACCACACTATAAAAGAGCGAGTTTTTCTAAGGGGTTCTCTCTCTGTAATAACCGTTCGATCTATACGCCGTACTATATAAGCCCTCCATTATGTGTGATCTTATTCTTCCTCTATAACAACCGTTCGATCTGCATGTTGTGCTATATATAAGCCCTCCGTCATCCGTAATCTTTTTTTTTAACAAAAACCGTGGGGAACAACCCCCGGCACCCAACAAAACTGCATAAACAAAGAACAAAAACAAAAAACAAGTACAGAGGAAGACACTGAGGGGGTGACCACACGAGCACACCACCAACACACTAAGCTAACCTAAAAGGAAAGAAAACAAGCCTACCAGACTAAGCAACCAAAACTAAAAGGGGAAGATTACAAGCTTTGGAGCCAAGCTCGACGGAGGAATGCAAAGAGGGTTTGATTCTGTACAGATGAATAATGCCTTCACGCTTGAAAGCAGCTTTCCAAGAGCTCAGACTAGGAGCCTTTGCTTCAAAGAAAAAAGCGTTACGTTCCATCCAGATACAGTGAGCCGAGATCATGAAGATTTCCATAAAGAAAGAGTGGGGGAGGCTTCTCTTGCAATAATTAGTCTCTGATATATATCAACCGAGTCTGCCCAGGTGATGCCAAGAGCAAACCATCTGCTAACAGCCGCTGGACAGTCAAAAAAACAAATGCTCAACTGTTTCTTCCACACTATCTTGGCAAAGTACACAATTGTATCCTTCTTGTAGAATTTTTTTCCTTCTAAGAATATTGCGAGTGTTGAGTCTATCATTCAGCAAGAGCCAAGCGAAGAATTTAATGCCTGGTACACATTTGGATTTCCAGATCCAACGGATAGGCTGAGGAGTGACGATGCTGGAGAAATGATGATGGTAGAACCTGTTAGCTGAGTAGTAATTCTTCCCCCATATGAATGTCCAGTGATCATTTTCATCAGAGGAGTCAATGATTAGGGACAGCACATCCTCATCAAGAAGCTGTAGCTCATCAAAGGCTTGCCGACTCATCGGAATACGAAAGAGGTCCACCAGATTTGTGGTATTTAACACTTTCTCAACAGAGATAACGTAAGATGTAAGACTCCTATTCAATCTCAAATACGATTTTGTATTCAATCTCAAATATGAGTTTTTTAGACATATATGTGCCACACTAGTATAGGTGCCCAATTAACGTACATATGCTCCCAACGAATGTACATGTCCAATATTAATTCGTATTCTGATATATCAACTATTTTAGTAGGACCATACTTATGCACGTAGAGATTTGGCTTAAAGAAACTCAAAAGATAACATAATTATTAATAAATATTTTAGTTATTTATTAATATATCAAACCTGAATAAAACTATACATAAATATTCCAATGTATATAGTGTTTTTGTATTTGTAAAAATAAATTAAAATTTATAAAAGGAAAAGAAAGGATACAATACAATCAGAAAAGAAGGAGACACAGAATAGAAAAAAGGAAGGCTGTGCATGCAAAGAAGGAGCCAAAACTCGTCTTGATAATGTTTCCTTTTTCTTTTTCCTAATGAAAATAATAAATAAATAAATTAAAAGGAAAATTATAAAAATCTGAACACACGTTATTTTGTTTGCTATATGACAAAAAAAGAAGAAAAAACTAACACGTGAGGAAGATGCCAACTACCGAGCCTGGTGCTTCAGATCCAAGAATAAAAGATTGACCTTCCCAGGATTCGTTTTTTTCAAAAATTAGAAATTACAAATTGAATTCCTTGGTTAATGGGCCAGTCACATTATGCAGCCTAATAGAGCACTGCCATGCATTACTTATAGCACCATATTGTGAATGAACAGCAGTTGCAATGTGGAGGTGAAAATAAAATCAAGGCACGCAAAACAACACAATTCACACGTGAGGAATATACAATCCCCTAAATCAAAATAATGTATGACAAAAAAGGTGAAAAACAAAAATATAAATATGTTTGTAAGAAATAATGGGAAAAATATCATGCAAAAAAGAAAAACATAAGGTTACGCTTTTTATGAGGGCAAAAAGTAAAAAAAACATAAAGTTATCTTTAAACGGACCAGCTAAATAAATAATGCTACATTATTTAAGTCATAATTATTTTACATCTAAAGATGCTTGTTTATTTATACTAGCAAATTTGCCTATGTGTTGCAACGAAAAAAACCTAGCAGATGTTAATAGCAAAAAACGACAGAAATAATACGTATACGTGGGTGTTTCGCTGTGCCCCAGACCCCTGGTGCAAAATTGGCAAAAAGTTTCATACTATCCAACGTTATTACAGTTAAATATCGAGTTAAGTGGCTTTTTTAAAACCAGTAAAATATGTAATTCAAATCTTTATTTAAAGTTGGCGAGAAGTTAGTTGTTGACGTGCCCAGAATTGGTTTGTTCGCTAATGATTGTGGCGAGAGATCTCTCTCAACTTTTTACATAGCAAACTTCGTCACGGATTGTATAGAGAGATCTATTTAGATGGGATTAGTCAACAAACTACTTATAAGATTTTAATTCTTGGTTTGATTAGTTAGACCATTAGCTGAATTTCATAAAAAGTAAATTTTGTTTTTAATCAAAACTATACCAACAAATTTGATGGTAAAAGTCTTTAATTATTTCGTAGAGAAAGACAAATAAATAAGTCAATGACCCACAATAACGGCCCTGTTCATCTGGCTTATAATCCGTACTTTTCAACTTGTTTTTTCAGCCGAAACAATATTTTTCTCTCACAACAAATCAGCCAACAGTATTTTTCAGCCGGCTTATCAGCACGGCCGAACAGGGCCAACATATTTATATTTGTTTTTATGTTTATAAGGAAATTAAAAGCCACCGGCCCAAAAGAAAGGGGCCAAAGAAAAAGCTAAAAAAATCTAAACCCAAAAAAAAAAGGAAGTGTTGACGGAGGAGGACACGGAAAAGCGAAAAAAAAATAGAAACGTGCACTCGTACAGGAGGACCACGGATGCGCAAACAGGAAAAAATAGCGGTAACACCTACAGGGACATGAAGCGGACAAAAAACCAGAATCTTAATAGAGATCGTCGAGATTTATGACATATGATTAGATATACTATAGAATATATTTTTACAATGTGCTCATTGTATGCTATAGATGTTCTTACTATTTTCTATAAAATTAGTCAAAGTTAAGATAGTTTGACTTGCACAAATTTTAAGAATTGATTTATTTGAGATCAGAGAGGGTAAGATAGATCATATATATATTTTTATATTTTATATAAGAAAATCAGAAATACTCGGGAAAAGAGAAACATGAAAAGAGAAACATAACAGAAAAATTTTGTAGAACAGGCAAGGAAAAACGGACGAAAGATGTACTAAACAAAACAGGAAACAAAAAAAAAAATAAGTAAAACGTGCAATGGCTGGACGGCGGAAACTGGATTAGAATAAAAATATGGACACGCATCTGAACGTGTGTGGGAACAAGGGAAACAAATAAGATTTTATTTAATTTATTTTCTATTTGAATTAACATAATCTCTCACATTGTTTGTATGTGTCTACAGTAAATATTGGGTAACAAGTATAGAAAGGATAACTGCTAAAAATATATAAGTAGTAAGCTCACTACAAGTGAGTGCTCTTTTCTCCGACCTCCCTACACCCTCCGGTAGCATAACTAAGACTACGACAAGTTCTCCATCCATACAAGGACGGAGGTTCTCCACGTATACAAGGATAGATTGAAAGAACTATAGATATAGGATAAGATAGAGGCAACACAAGCCGTTTAAAAAGGTGTCGAGTCAAAGTGCAGTGATATATGTAGCGAAAGCATCCTAACGAACAAACGATTTGAACTTTGTTCTACACGACCCGATCAAATCAATTGAGCACTTGCCATCTACCTTTATTGTATATTGACAATTCAATTAACATTTCCATTCTATTTCAAATGGTTTTTAGAAACGCATGCGTGTTGCACGTGCATATTTGTCCGGCTGATCGTTTCTGCGGCTGATGCTGATGCTGATGCTGATACTGATTTGTTGTAAGAGTAAAAACATTATTGAATGTCTGGCTGATTCTGGCTAAAAAGCTCAAGCGAATAGGGCTTTAAAATAATAACATTTAGGATGTTAAATAAGTATCATTATATTAATCATTAATTATATTTTCATAGTATACCTATTTGATGTCGTATATCTTCATAATTTTCTCTATAATTTTGGTCTCTGACTCTCAAAAAAGTTATAATGACTTATAATTCAGAACGGCGGGAGTACTACAGTACCTCCGGTTCACAGAAAAATAATGCAACTATAATATTCTATTAAAATAATTCACGTTTAATAAGCATGAGCACGTCGGGAGGAAGCGCAAGCTCGTCTTTTTTTTTCTAATTTTCCATTAAGTCTCCTAACATGTAGGCCAGGTGGCAGTGAGAGAATAGCAACTCAGAGCTGGAGCTATCATAGATACTAGGGGCATGTTTAGTAGAGCTCTGTCTGATTCTGATTATCTAAGAAAGCTGATTTTATTAGAGGAGTGATTCTATGTCTGAAAGTGATTCTCTTTGATCTTTTTAGTATAAACTCTTAAAATCATGATGAAGAATCACTTCACAGAATCAGGAGAAGCTACCTTTTTCGCTCTCAACCTCCTAGTTCATTTTAGAGAATCACTTCACGGAATCAACGGAGAATCACTTCTCTCTGAAAAACTGTTTGGCAGAGCTCCTGCTGGATTCAGCAGAGAATCAGCTCTAAGAGCTCTGCCAAATGGGACCTAGATGAAACTCAGATCCGCGGTGAATCAGAGTGGATCCAGTGGAAGTAGAGTTGCGTAGGATGGTCTACTTCACCCTCAAACTATAAAACCGGATTTTCTGTCCTATGAACTTTTCAAAATTAGTCAAATAACCCTCCAAGCGGTTTTGGATTATGGTTTTGCTACAGTGAGGATTGTTTTGCTACAGGGATAGTGGTTTTATATTTTCTTTTTTATTTATTTCGGCTGGATCTTTAAAAAAATCATATTAAATCACAGAAAAATTATAAAATTAAAAATTCAATTTTGTTGGACTTCACCTGAGTAGATCTACACAGTGAACATATAATGTGGTATGCTTTAGTATAAAGTTTTTGCTGTAGATTTTGATCTATTCTTTTTTGTAATTAATTAAAATAATTCATAACTGCAGTTTCGATGGTCCAATTATGGTGAAATTTTTATGGTGACCTAATTATTGTATGCTTGAACTATAGTAAAAATTTCATACTCATTGGATCATGAATAACTTAGTTATAGATTTATTTAATAAATCTAAAACTAAGTTATACGTAATCCAATGAGTATGGAATTTTTACTATATTTCAAGCATACAATAATTAGGCCACCATAAAATGTTCACCACAATTGAACCATAGAAACTGCAGTTATGAATTATTCCAATTAATTATAGAAAAGAATAGATCAAAATCTATAGCAAAAACTTTATACTAAAGCATACCATATTATATGTTTACTGTGTAGATCTACTCACATGGAGTTCAACAAAATTAGATTTTTTTTATTTTATGATTTTTCTATGATTTACTATGATTTTTTAAAAATTCACTCGAAATAAATAAAAAAGAAAAAGACAAAACCACCGTCACTGTAGCAAACCACCGTCCAAAACCTCTTGGGGGTTATTTGACCAGTTTTGAAAAGTTCGGGGGGCAAAAAATCTGATTTTATAGTTTGGGGGTGAAGTAGACTACCATAAATAGTTGAGAAATGAAGTAGACTTTTTCCCAAACAAAAACTTTGAAAGAGGTGATTTTTTTTTACAAGACTAAAAGAGGTGATTACAGTTCACCACAAAAGTTGTCTCTGGTTGCGCTACTTTTGCTTACTCTATTCTATCTTTATAAAGATGGTCCAACTCAACCATTCACTCAAACCACTGAGGGCGACGGACTCGGTCTCTCTCGACACCTCTCCCCTTGCTACAGTTGAGAGAGGCGACAGGGAGGCGACTTGTGCTCCCGTCGGTGAGGTCGACGTTCCCCTCCGCTTCCGGCAGCCTTCTGGCCCTCGGATGTGGGTGGGAATGGTGGCTCTCCATCCGGCGGTATAGATTAGGTCCTAGGGTATCTAGGGTTTGGTTTCCTGGCGATGTCGGCAAGGCGATGGTGGCGATGTCGTGGCGGAATAAGTCATCTCAGACTCTTCCTCACCCTGCCAGCGCTCCACTCCGGCGTCGACGGCGAGTCCGTGGAGGAGGGATTCCCTGTGGGGATCTCTGTCTAGGAGTAGTTGGCCGGCGGCGCATCGATCGGAAGGTGCGTCTTCTTCCTTTGGGTGTTTCTTGCGCGACTGGTGCAATGGCTATGGGTGCTGTGGAGTTGTGGATGGCGGATCTACGAGTTCTTGCTCAGGCAAGCTCAGATTTGGGACCAATGTAGCACGGGGTGTGTCCCCGGCCGATGGATCTCAACGGCATTGTTCTTCTCGTCTTCACTGGAGGGATTCTATTGCGGCTTCCTCAAATCTTTCAAGCGATGGTGTTTCCTCCGGTCTCTGGGTGCTACCTTCTTCCTCTGTATGGATCTGGCGTCGTCTTCTTCGGCATAGGATTCCGGCAGCGGCGATTTCCGGCGGCAAGTCAGGCAAGCAGGGAGCTCCCCAAGGGTTTCTATGTAATTCTTATCTCTTCCAGGGGCTCCTATGCTAGTTTGGTTGGGTCAGCTGTGCCCTGTACTTGTTGCGTATGTGTACTAGTTTGTATGGTGTCCTGTACGGTTTATTTCTAGTTTAATACAGTCTGGTATTATAAAAAAAAAGACGGTCCAACTCTTGAGCAAGAATAAATACTCCTATTTAATAGGGAAAATTCAGGAAGCACCATAAAAAGTAAATGTAATTTTCGATTCCCCAAAAGCGTGCTTTTTGACAGGAAAACAAAAGGAATTAAGAAATAGAAAAAAGGACGGTTGCTTTTTATAGCCTACTCCGTCCGTCCTAATAAATGTTTTTTTAATCACGAACACACACTCCCGTATAAAGGTGTGCCAAACTGTTGTATCTTATGGCCGTCCTCAACGAGTTGGTGAAGTCGCTAGCAGAGCTCATATTCTGTATGACATGGAGGAGAAACAGAAAGACTACTGAGAGCAAGGCCAATAGTTTTTTTTTTTTGTTGATAGTTGAAACAAGCGATGGTCTACTGTAAGCACCAACTGCTAACTCATAAATAACTGGAGGTTCCTTTTCTCTAATTAAATTTCTAAGTAGTTCTTTAGTCTTTAATTTGACAATCTCTCTCCTCCACCTATCACTATTTGATTGGTGCATAATATGGAGGCCTTGTTTAGTTCCTCCCCAAAAGTTTACACCATATTTTATCGAATGGACACATGTATTGAATATTAAATATAGACTAAAAAATAACTAATTGCACAGATTACGACTACTTTGCGAGACGAATCTTTTAAGCCTAATTAGCCCATGATTTGTCAATAAAGTGCTATAGTAACACATGTGCTAATGACGGAATAATTAGGCTTAATAAATTCGTCTTGTGGTTTACTGACAGATTCTGTAATTTGTTTTTTTATTAGTATCCGAACACCCCATACGATATCCTTATATGACACCCGATGTAACACCTCAAAACTTTACACCATGAAACTAAAGGATGCCTGTGTTGGGAGTATGCCCTAGAGGTTATCATAGAGATGATTGTATTACCTTGTATCCATGACATATTATGAGTCCATTGAATATCCATTAAAGACAACTTGTATCGATTAGCAATTATGTGAATTGTTTGTGAAACTCTTTTACTTGTATGGTTATTCTAGAATGGTCCCTGATCGGAGTTCATGTTAGGACACACATGAATATTAGATCAGCATATTATTAGTTGATGACTATGTTTCACAGGTCATAGACATAGAGATGTCAAACTAATAATATGGGCACATGTGCGACATGTAAGCTAGACTGACCCAACGTGAGATGTTGTTATTGTCTTGATTCACATCATGTAAGTTATGTCCTAGACCTGAGATTGTTGTATGTACTCAAGATGTGAAATGACCTACTTAGAGACTATCAAACGCTACTCCGTAACTGGGTAGTTATAAAGGTGATCTTCGGGTTTATCAAGAAACATGCTGTGAGACATAGATGATCAAGATGGAATTTGCCCCTCTATGTGAGAGAGATATCAATAGAACACTCTAATGATTGGATCAACAAATGCATGGCCGTGCTTAGGTTAAGTGTTAACCTATGAGTTGGATCAAATATCGTGTGGCAAAAGGAATAACATGTATATGGTTTGTGGTGGTTCGTCTGATATGATCTTTGCGTACACATAGGAGTTGACATGTCTTGCTAGAGACCGCTATCAACTAACGGCCGAGTAGGAGTACTCGGGCCACGTCTACGTGTGCGTGAACCTATAGGGTCGCACGCTTAAGGGGCTGGAAGCCTAATTCGGATTGAACCCAAATTTGACTAGGCTTAGGGTTTTCTAATTGGGCCTCCAACTTGGGGCTGATTAGAGACGTCTATATAAGAGAGGGAGGGGGCGCGGCCAAAGGGAACTTACGCCATAAGACAGCCGCCGTCGCCCCCCCACGCTCACGCCTACTGCTCTTCGCGGATCTAGTAGTCCGGAGGCCCAACGTTTCCTCCCCGTACATGTGGGATACCTTGGAGGTGCTGCATCTGAAGCACAAGGACGAACCGCACGAGAGGGACGATCCGCGAGCGGAGGGTGGACGTGACGGACGACCACGCAACTGCATGGCACTGCTACGACGCGTTCGACTACATCGAGTCGCTTCCGCTGCACCTGCGCGTCTAGTGGTAATCCCGTAACCTGTAACTAGCAGTAGATCCTGGTTTATGAGGTCAAAAAGCTTTGATTTTATGGCTAGCGTAGCACCCTCATAACCCTACAACCTAAATGCTGGTTGTTGTATTAGAGGCGTGTACCGTCAGTAGGGCGTCTTTGGTTTCATGTACATGCTCCAGCAATGCCCGCGGGGTGCAGCCATCCACTGTTTGGTTGCCTGCCCATCGGTCATGGCATGCCCCTGCGCATGCAACCTCCGTCCCAGGGCCATGCTGCTTGAGTATGCAGGATTCGGGCGTTCCTGCCGGGCATGTCCCGCAGGGGCTCTCGCGAGCATGCGCTGAGCGCACGGGAGGCTCTCCTCGCCATCGCGAGCACATGCAGCCATGTAACCAAACAACGTCACTGTGTAGCCTAGCTGAGTTAGGGCTTTCCCAAGGCACCACCGTGACGTGCTGCCCCAACTGCCATGTATACACTGTTCATCCACATCATGGCTAGCCGTGGCCTCGCAGTCCCTCAGAGTCTCCTGCAAGAGCGGCGGTGGCCAGCTCTGACAAAAGCTGGAAGCAACTTTGATGCAGCGCGTTGTGGGATGAAGCGACAACCTCCATGACTTGATTAGTACGGGACCACAGCCGTTGTTCGCCTCTTCCCTCTGAAAGGCTGCTCCATGCACTCTGACAAAAAAAGCATCTCTCGTTGCCGGTGATGGGAGATGTATGACTCTAGTATCTGCTTGCATCGATGGACAGCTGGGGCAGTACGTAGCTGTAGCTAGCGTTGGGCATGTCCTTAGTGTATACAACCAAACACACCCTCCTATAGGTCCAGGGCATGGCTAAAGAGGGCATGTCTCACAGATGCGAGCCAGGCTAGCCTAGGCCTTGTTTAGATCAAAAAACTTTTCACAAAATCTACAGTAATGAATCTTGTGGCACATGTATGGAGCATTAAATGTAGACGAAAAAACTAATTGAACGGTTTGGTTGGAAATTGCGAGACGAACGATTTGAGCCTAATTAGTCCGTGATTTGACACTAAAGTGCTACCGTAACAAATGTGCTAATGACAGATTAATTAAGCTTAATAAATTCGTCTCACTGTTTCCAAGTAAGCTGTGTAATTGTTTTTTTATTAGTATCTGAAAACCCCTTATGACATCGCACAGAATATCTAATATGATATTTTTTAAAAACTTTTCACCAACTAAACCCACGCCTGGTGCAAGAAACCAAACACGCCCTAGACGACTGCTGCGACAAGTTAGCTGGTCTCATGTGCCCTCTCTCCTCGATATCACTACTATTGCTGGGCAGTTCGAAAAGTTACCTGCTCTAAAAAGTGGCTCGCCAGCGCTGACTAATCTTGCACTCTTCCCTATAAAGTCTATGTCCTCCTACGTCTTACTTTTATTTTTTATTCAGGGCCATTTGGCATCGGTCTAAGAGCAAGTACCACAGTTGGCTTATAGTCAGGCTAATTAATATTTTTATTGATGTGAAAGAGAGAAGGAAGGAGAGAGAAGAGAACTTGTGAAGCGCCTCTCGTTAACCAGGAACTCAAATATGATACAATACTAGTCCCAGGAGGCTAGTAACACATTTATTATATCAGATAGGTCTCATTGCAGTAGTCTCGACAAGCATGGACAATGAAGACATATCACAATTAAAAGTAACCACAACACAATACAGGTCCAACAGACCCAGAAAGAGGTCTCGCTAATACATATCATTTGACGGATCTCAATGCCACATGCTTAGTTGGGTGCAGACACGACCTTATTCGTACGCCACGTCAGGATTGAAGTCCGGATCTTTCTCTGTTCAACAAAGCAAGGGTGAGTACAAAGTACTCAGCAAATCCAACCTTACCCTATGTCACACTCCAAATAAAGGACAATATAGAGTGCATACATCTTATGTGCGCCCCAGGAATAGTCGCACACATAAGCCGATAAATTAACAAGATTATCATCATTGTGTACATACATAACGATATTACATCACGTAGTTCTTAACATAACAAGCGGAAGAGTAAATAACAACTCTCAAACGAAGTATCCGCTCCACGGGGAATACCGACTGGTTGACCCAAACCTAGTAATCTTCAGGGAAATCCTCGTAGAAACTGTCATCTGTTACCCATCTAGGATTTTTATCCAAAAACAAAATAATAACAAGTGTGAGTACACTCGTACTCCGTAAGTATAGTATGAGGATTCATGAGGCTCAAAAAGGATAGACACGGTTGAGTGCAGTTAGCACTTTTAGTAGATCAACATTTTATTATTAATTAATAAAAAGTTATGCTTAACCTCCCATTTAACCCACATGATCACCTACTAGAATTAAGGAGAGAAATTGATCATCAATATAATCTCAACATCATCGTCATAAGTCATCCACATGTCAAGTAACCATTTATTCTGTGAGTTTTCCGGGCCGCTCGTGACCATGAACACGGCTGTTATAACAGTTTTAACACTCTGCAGAGGTTGTGCATCTTTACCCGTCAGTCGTGTTGCCCATATGCCCGGGGCTCGTCGACCCCCTAACACTCCCAAGGTGAGCAGGCAGGGTACACTATGAAGCCTTCCATAGGCCTCTTCTAACAAGTTAGGGCCGCGAAGTTTCCTCGACAGGCAGATATAGAGAACCCCCTTTCGATGGCATAATTCCAGCAGGCTATACACATCAGAACAGAGGTAGTTCTATACCCAACGTGGCAAGCCCCTCTTGCACCCTTTCGGGTAACCTCTAACAAGCTAGAAAAGATCCTATTACTAAGCTAAAGTCAGAGCCATATAACTCTCACGGTTGCACTGTATGTCCCAGCTTTTGCCCTACAGATAAGTCCTTACGAAGGGTTTAGGGCAACATGATCGACATCATTTGCACCATCACCCTATAGTTAAATTATTACCATCATGTTTATCCGTTTGTTCCATTAGTCATAGTATTGATCATGTTCAAATAGAGCACTAGCATTCTACCCATATGCAAATAACCCCATAGGAATCAAGGTACATGTCATCAATTAGCTATGAAGTCCTTATAGTCGAGCAATATTGGACACATGCATAATGAGTAGATTATATAATGAATAGGACATCAAGGTAAGCCCATGCTATACTTGCCTTGGTTCATGAACCGCTGCTGGTCCTACTGCTCCTCGTACGTGTCCGGATTCCCAAAGTACTCCTCACGGTATGAACTCGAATGACATAAAGTACAACACGTATTCCAGAACAGACATACAAGCAAAACATGACTATGATTAGAATAGTACACCAACAGTAATTACAACTGTATAAAATGTTTACCAAAATCATCTACGTCTCGCTACGATCACAACGATGTGAATTGCACGAAAAACGGAGCTACAACGCACAAGTTACGAGCTATTTACGGTTCCAAAAGCTAGCTATTAAACTAGACTTAATCGAGAAACTCAGAAGCTCCTAACAGGTCTAACAGTAGCACTATTGCGTAGATCATGAAATTATGAAACTAACACAAGTTGAACAGGTCAAATCAGAGCTAAAACGACGATTTTATAAGCGTTTTACTGTAGTGGCAAATCTGTAATTAATCTGAAAACGTATTTTTCATTTAAACCGAAGAAACTGCGTTTTCAAAATGAGAATGCGTACTCCGGGAGTACACCAAGGATGGCGGGTTGGATAAGCAATAAACCGAGGGGCTCTTTTAGAAAAAGAACCCGCGAAGGGGTACGGTTGATCTTGGGCCGCCGGATTGGAATCGGACGACGAGGATTAGAGGGAGGGAGAAGAAAGAGGGTGCGGCCGCTAGAGGGGAGGAAGGACGCGGCAGTGCGCCATGGACGGTGGTGAAGAGCTCGCCAGCGCTGCATGAATGGGCGTTACAGTGCCTCATTTTCAAAAAGAAAGGCACCCAAGTGAAGAGGAGGCGATGGCAACCGCGTCCATGCCGTTTGCGTGGCCGGGGACGGCACGGCGCGGCACCCGCCATGGCTGGCCGCGGAGGGGCTCGCCGGAGCTCGCGAAAATGGACCTAGAGACCACCAATCAAGAAAATGGAGGCATAGGGAGAGAGAGAGGGGAGCACGGGCGTTCTCACCGCGATGAAGAATTCGGCGAAGACGCAACGGAGGTGGCGGATTCCGGTGAAAGGCGGACGGGAATGCTCCGGCGGGTTGCGACGCTATGGTTGCGGTGCTCGCGAGCGGGATTGGAGCAAAGAGGGGCAGTAGAGGGAGCGGTGAAGGGGTCCGGCTTCCTTTTGAAGACTTGGCGCAGGGCGCTGGGACGCTCCCACGCACGGAGATCGTGGGCGCAGGCGGCTCAGAGGTTCCACCCGTGCGTGCGATGCGGGAGGTTGGAGGAGGTGCCGACAAGCGGGCCCTGGCAGTCAACCGCAGAGGGGAGAAGGGAACGCGGCAACGGTTGCCCGCCCGATTTGGGCCGGCCCGGCAAGAAAGAAGGGAGGAGGGGAAGGGAAGGCACACGGGCCAAGGGGAAATGGGCCAATGGGCCGAAAGTGAGGGAGAGAGGGAGAATGAATAGAAATTCCTTTTCATTTTCCAATTTGAATTTCCAAATACATTTTCAAAAGATTTTTAAATCCTTTTGGCATTTGAATAAAACCAGACATCACATAAAATATAATGCAGCAGCATGAGTGCATAAACAAGTTGCTAACCTTATGATTAATTTTAATTTCACGAAAATTAATTATTTCCTACATTTGAATGCGCACTTAAATACACAAATAAATCATATTTAACTATTTTGAATTCATGAAAAATTTAGGGTTTTACACCCTACAAAATGGGATATCAGTATATGCATATGGATAAATCAAGGATAAGGCTTGGTCTATTTACATAAAGCTATCTTTTTACACATGCAAAGTTTCATTTTATAAATACATTTGCAAAAGACATATATTTTTCATATATAATAGTATTTCTGAAAAAGGGGTTGATCATAATTTTAGGTGTTGCTGAACCCTCTGTTCCTGCAACATATGGCAGACAACCATTCATTTCCAAAATCACACTCACTCTCATGTTTTCACTCATCCCAACCCATCTAGCTGTTGAAACCAAACCATAACTCATCCGATACCGTGGACATGTCTATCCGGATAAATTTTATACTCTGCAGAGTTTGTACACTTTCCTCACAAGTAGGATATCGTAGCTTAACACCATCGTGCAAGCACAGATCCATCAAAGCCATTACCCTCCATAGCTAAGTAATGGCGCTCACCATGGGAACCCTCCATATCTTCATGCTTAACCACAAAAGGTACAAGCCCCAACACCGCGGCATCCCATAAAAGGAACACCAATCCGCCCCATCTCTAGGGTAATCACCATCTATATTGAAAGCATCTAGGCCCCAAGGTTTGGTTTCGGCAATTGATGACAACGCTTTATTACCATGACTAACGTGTGTTTTGCAGAAACTTTGATAAGTTAGGTCATGGAGGTTATAACTGCTTTGGGCACCATGGTATTCGTGTCCCTAGATGGAAATCATTTCGGTTTTCAAAAGAGTGACGTCAAGATTAAGGACGGTTAGTTCCGGATGTCAAGGTGTTGAGATACATTCGGAATAGTCGTTAGGATCTTCGTTTTTCTTTTTTGGCCGTACTATGAAGGGGGCATGAACGGGTAGCTTGACCTAGGCGAGTCCTATGTTTAGGTGTGGTGCACACTTGTTAAACTTGGCGCTAGGCAACCCTAGAATAGCTCAAAGTTCAGTTGGAAGCGACTTGGTTCAAGTTGCGACGCGTTTCGGACAGTTTCGGGCTGTTTTCCACTGACCGGACGCGGTCTTCGGCATGACCGGACGCGTCCGGTCAGTTCGTAACCGCGACTAGGGTTTCGGCCCTGACGACCGGACGCGGTCCTCGCGAGGACCGGACGCGGTGGTCAGTGGCCGACACGTGTCACTTGAGGAGAACACCCGTCGGACGCGACCTGGGTGTGATCGGCGCGTCCGGTCACAGTCCAGTAAGGTCCAGACTCGACCGGATGCGTCCGGTCATCACCGATCGGACGCGGCCTCGCGTCCGGTGCAAGTACAGTAAGCTCCTTTGCACGATCGGACGCGTCCGGTCACCTCTGACCGGCGCGTCCGGTCACTCAGTTGAAAAATCGGGATTTGACCGTTACGAGCGACCGGCGCGTCCGGTCAGTTCGACCGGCGCGTCCGGTCAGCCCGTGTCAGAACATAACGGTTCGTTTTGTTTGAGGGGTGTATAAATACATCCCCTCCACCTCTTTTAGAGGTCTCTTGCTCATTTGAACATCTGAGAAAACCCTTTAGAGTGCAAGGGAGTGCAAGAGCTCTAGTGAGGATAGAGATTTGAGAATCAAAGCTTGAGAGTTCCTCACTAGTGATTAGAGAGTAGCAAGTGTGCATCCACCTTCTCATTTGGGCTCGTTGTGATCAAGTGAGAGTTCTAGCTTGTTACTCTTGGTGATCGCCATCACCTAGACGGCTTGGTGGTGATTGGGAGTTTGGTGATCATCCGGCGGAGCTTATGGATGACCCAACTCATGTTGTGAGCGGTTTTGGGTGATTCACCGTGACGGAGTGTCGAAGAATCAACCCGTAGAGAGCACTTGATCCTTGCGCGGATCAAGGGGGAGCGACACCCTTGCGCGGGTGCTCCAACGAGGACTAGTGGGGAGTGGCGACTCTCCGATACCTCGGAAAAACATCGCCGTGTTCCTTGCCCTTTACATTCAAGCATTTACATTCTCGTATTTACTTTCATTGCTTGATTTACATTCCTAGAATTGCCATGCTAGACTAGGATTGGAAAGTAGGGTGCAAAACTTTTATCGGTAGACTCTCTAGGAACACAAGTAGGCACTAGGGGTGAATTCCGGCTTGTAGGGTTTAATTCTTGAAATTAATTTTTAGAAAAGCCCAATTCACCCCCCTCTTGGGCATCTTGATCCTTTCAATTGGTATCGGAGCCAGGTTGCTCCTAATTTAGGCTTTACCGCCTAGAGCAAGATGTCTAACGGGGAAGGACCACCTCCCACCTTTGAGGGGGATGATTTTCCATATTGGAAAATCCGCATGGAGGCGTATCTCGAAGCCATAGATGTCGGGTGCCTTAGAGCCACAACCCAAGGGCTTCCCGCTATCAAGGATCCCGCTAACCCCATTGGTGACGAGGAGAAGTACGACCGGTGGAATGCAAAGGCCAAAAATGCACTCTACCGGGGCTTAGGCAAAGATATCTTCAATCATGTGCGTAATGCAAAGAACGCTCATGATTTGTGGGAAAATCTTTGTGCTCTCCATGAGGGAACTAAGAGTGAGCGTGAGGAACGCTATCAAGAAAATTAATTCTTTTGAGATGCTTCCAAAAGAAAGTGCTAATGACATGTACACTCGATTGAATGTTCTTGTAGAGGACCTCAATGCTCTTGGGCTCACTCAAATGAGCCAATCGGATGTTGCAAGGAGGATCTTGAGTGTTCTTCCCGTTGAGAAGTATGGTCACATTGTCACCGTGCTTCATCAAAGTGATCTCTCCACCGCAACACCGACACAAGTATTGGGGAAGATCAATGCTCATGAGATGTACATGCACATCACTCCAGAAGAGGGCTCATCATCTTCCAAGAAGAAAGACTTGGCCTTCAAAGCGAGCCATGACAAGAAGAAGAAGAAGGGCCAAGCCATGATCGTGCAAGAAAGCTCAAGTGAAAGTGATGTCGATGATGAATCACTTGCACTCATGGTGAGAAAGACCACCAAGATGCTAAAGAAGCTCAACAAGAGTGGCAACAAGTTCGATGGCAAGAAAAAGAAATTTTTCACAAGTAGCAAGAGAAAGCCCATCTCGGAGATGGATTGCTACAATTGTGGTGAACTTGGCCACCTAGCTCATCAATGCCCTAGACCACCAAAAGACAAGTTCAAGAACAAGAACAAGGGCAAGAAAAATGATTCAAGTGATGAAGAAGATGAGAAGAAGAAGAACAAGCCATACAAGAAGGATGGCAAGAAGGAGTTCTACAAGAAGAAGAAGGGAGGAAAGGCATACATTGTTGGTGATTGGCTCACCGACATTGAATCATCTTGTGATTCCTCCAAAGATGAGAGCAATAATGAGAAAGAGAAGGTTGCCGCTTTTGTGATGGGGCCATCATCTTCACCGACATCTTCACCACCACCTTCACCGCCTCCTTCACCATCATCGTCCACTACTCACCTATGCCTTATGGCCAAGGGTGAACGAAAGGTACAAAACCATGATAGTGATGATGATGATGATAGTGATAGTGATGATGAATATGACGCACCTTCTTATGATGAACTTGTAAAGTTGCTAAATAAATACACTAAAATCATAAGAAGGACAAGAAATGAAAATGATGAACTTCAAAATGAAAATGAATCACTCTCATCAAAGCTTGAAAATGCTCAAAAGACTAGTGGTGAGCTTAGAGATCAAAATGAAGTTATGTCTTCCACTCTCAAGGAGCTCAAAACCTCAAATAAAGAGCTTAAAGATCAACATGATAAACTTGAGAAGAAGCATGATGAGCTCATCACTAGACATAACTCTTTGAAAGACAAATACACCACATTAAAAATTGACTATGATAGTCTTGTGGTTGCTAATGAACTTGCTCTTGAGACACATGATGCTACTAACAATGTTGTTAAGTGTGATATAGCTACATCATGTGATGATTTGATCTTTGAAAGCATTGAGCAAGGTTCTAGTAGCAAAGGCAAGAGTGTGGTTGAGTCAAACAACTATGATGATTATGCCAAGATCAAGTGTGAGAATGAGAAGCTTGCAAATGAGAACAAGAAGCTTAAAGGTTTGATGGCTCTTGAGAAGCAAACAACAAATGAGTCACTCATTGAAGAGAACAAGAAGCTCAAGCAAGAAAAAGAGCATCTCAAGACCGGTCTAAGCAAGTTCACAAGAGGTCAATATCTGCAAAGTGAGCTCCTCATGAACACCGTAATGAAGATGGATAGAAGTGGTATTGGGTACTTGGCAAATCAAGAGAAGAAGGCAAAAGCTCAACAACAAAGCAAGTCAAAGCCCAAGCCAAAGAGATGTGTTGAGTGTGGTCAAGAAGGTCACTTTGCTCATGAATGCAAAACTCCACCACCACAACCCTTGCCCAAGCATGCTAGACCCTTTGCATTCAATGCTCATTACATGCTAAGAAAAGATTCAAATGGAAAGATGAAAGTCATATTTTTGGGTCCCCCAAACAAGAATAGGCCAAAGAAAATTTGGGTTGCCAAGTCACTAGTTGAGAAAGTCAAGGGCCTCTCTCAAGTTTGGGTCCCTAAACAAAAAGCTTGATCTCTTGTGTGTAGGTGAACTACAAGACCGGTGGATCTCATTGGGTTATTGATAGTGGTTGCACTCAACATATGACCGGTGATCCTCGTATGTTCACCTCCATTGAAGAGAATGGGATTTGTCAAGAGAAGATCACATTTGGGGATAATTCAAAGAGCAAAGTCAAGGGTATAGGCAAGATTGCAATATCAAATGATCACTCACTCTCAAATGTGCTCTATGTTGCTTCATTGAGTTTCAACTTATTATCCGTTGGGCAACTTTGTGACCTTGGCTTCCAATGCTTGTTCACACCAAATGAAGTGGAAGTTTCAAAGATAGATGACAAGCAAGTGATATTCAAAGGCTTTAGATACAACAATCTTTATCTTGTTGACTTCACCTCCGAAGATGCAAATTTGATGACATGTTTGTTCACCAAGACCTCACTTGGTTGGCTTTGGCATAGGAGGCTTGCACATGTTGGAATGAGCACTCTCAACAAGCTATTGAAGAAAGAACTAGTGAGAGGATTGAAGGATGTGAAGTTTGAAAAGGACAAACCTTGTAGTGCATGTCAAGCAGGCAAACAAGTTGCAAACACTCATCCAACCAAAGCTTTCATGTCAACCTCAAGAGTGCTAGAACTTCTTCACATGGATTTGTTTGGGCCTACAACATACAAGAGCTTGGGTGGTAATCTCTATTGTCTTGTGATAGTGGATGACTACTCAAGGTATACATGGACTTTCTTCCTTCATGACAAATCCGAAGTGGCAAGTTGCTTCAAGAAGTTTGCAAAGAGAGCTCAAAATGAATTTGAGGTCAAGATAAAGAAAATTAGAAGTGACAATGGCAAAGAGTTTGACAACACCAACATTGAAGCTTATTGTGATGAAATTGGAATCAAGCACGAGGTCTCTTCAACCTAGACTCCTCAACAAAATGGTGTAGTTGAGAGAAAGAACCGGACTTTGATCACCCTTGCAAGAACAATGCTAGATGAGTACAACACTCCGGAAAAGTTTTGGGCCGAGGCAATCAACACCGCATGCTATGCTTCAAATCGCCTCTTCCTCCAAAAGTTTCTTGGCAAGACCCCCTATGAGTTGCTTAATGGGAAGAAGCCGGACGTCTCATTCTTCCGGGTGTTTGGTTGCAAATGCTACATCTACAAGAAGCGTCAACACCTAGGGAAGTTTCAAAGACGTTGTGATATTGGTTTTCTTGTTGGTTACTCATCAAAGTCCAAAGCATATAGAGTATTTAACCATACCACCGGTTTGGTTGAAGAAACATATGATGTAGAATTTGATGAATCTAACGGCTCCCAAGGAGCAATTGAGAATTGTGATGATGTAGGTGATGAACCCTTGAGGGAGGCCATGAAGAACATGCCCGTGGGAGACATCAAGCCAAAAGATGATGAAGACGATGTGCAAATCATTGATCCACCATCTTCATCACGTGTGCCTCAAGATGATGACAAGAATGAGAGAGTTGAAAATGAAGACACTTATATCTCTCATGAACAAGCCGAGGCACAAGCTCAAGATGTTGATGCTCCCCATCCACCTCCTCAAGTGGTTGATAGAAGAAATTCACCTCTACTTCAAGCTCATCCACAAGAACTCATCATAGGGAGTCCTACTAAGGGAGTGATGACTCGATCTCAAAAGCTTGCTTCTTTTGTTGAACATCACTCTTTTGTCTCTTGTGTTGAACCTAAGAATGTAGAAGAAGCTCTTCAAGATCCGGATTGGGTGAATGCCATGCATGAAGAATTGAACAACTTCACCCGCAATCAAGTATGGACACTTGAAGAGCATCCTAAAGGTGCAAGAGTCATTGGAACCAAGTGGGTGTTCCGAAACAAGCAAGATGACCAAGTCATAGTAGTGAGGAACAAGGCAAGACTAGTTGCAAAGGGGTTCTCTCAAGTTGAAGGCCTTGATTTTGGAGAGACCTTTGCACCCGTTGCAAGACTTGAAGCCATTCGTATCCTCCTTGCATATGCATCACATCATGATATGAAACTATATCAAATGGATGTGAAAAGTGCATTCTTAAATGGCTTTATAAATGAACTAATCTATGTCAATCAACCTCCCGGGTTTGAAGACCCTAGATATCCTAATCATGTTTATAGGTTGTCCAAGGCGCTATATGGGCTCAAGCAAGCCCCTAGAGCGTGGTATGAGCGCCTCCGAGACTTCCTCATTGAGAAGGGCTTCACCATTGGGAAGGTCGACACCACACTATTCACCAAGAAGCTTAATGGGGAGATCTTCATTTGTCAAGTGTATGTTGATGATATCATCTTCGGGTCAACAAATGAAGATTATTGCAAGGAATTTGGTGAATTGATGTCGAAGGAGTTCGAGATGTCAATGATTGGTGAGCTCACATTCTTCCTTGGTTTTCAAGTCAAGCAAATGAGAGAAGGGATTTTCATCTCTCAAGAAAAGTATACCAAGGATCTTCTCAAAAGATTCAAGATGGAAGAATGCAAACCAATCAAGACCCCAATGCCATTAAATGGACATCTCGACCTAGATGAGGGAGGTAAACCGGTCGATCAAACTCTCTACCGTTCTATGATTGGTAGCTTGTTGTACCTTACCGCATCTAGGCCCGATATCATGTTTAGTGTGTGCATGTGTGCTCGATTCCAAGCGTGCCCTAAAGAACCTCACTTAAGTGCCGTAAAAAGAATCCTAAGATATCTTAAGCACACCCCAAGCATTGGTCTTTGGTATCCCAAAGGAGCTAGATTCCAACTAGTTGGCTATTCCGATTCGGATTATGCCGGTTACAAAATTGATAGAAAGAGCACATTCGGAGGGTGCCATTTGCTTGGGAGATCCTTAGTATCTTGGTCATCTAAAAAGCAAAATAGTGTGGCTTTGTCCACCGCCGAGGCGGAGTACACTGCCGCGGGGGCTTGTTGTGCACAAATCTTGTATATGAAACAAACCCTCCTAGACTATGGAATTGTTCTTGAAAAGGTGCCACTTTTATGTGACAATGAAAGTGCCGTTAAAATTGCTAACAATCCGGTACAACACTCTCGCACCAAGCACATTGATATCCGCCATCACTTTCTAAGAGATCACGTAGCTAAAATTGACATATCACTAGAAGGTGTACGAAGTGAAAATCAATTAGCGGATATCTTCACTAAACCTTTGGATGAGGCCACCTTTTGTAGGCTAAGAAGTGAACTTAATGTGCTTGATTCAAGTAACTTTAAAAGATGAGCGTGTGTTGTCCCTTGCATTGCATTGTATTATATGTCACGTTTATTTTATCGCAATGCATTTAGGGCTTGGCTAACACGGTTACAATAACCCTCCTTTGGAGGAGTGAAGAAGCCTAACCGTGAATCAAACTTGACAAGCAACCTAGCTTTAATTTCTTGTATTGCATTGCATATGCATGGTTGTTTGTTTGTCGTTTCTTTTCGGTTTAGCTTTGAGCAACCTCTGTGTTCGTCCTTGGATAGAGAGAGCATTTTGACGCTCCTAAAGGTCCAAAAACTCTATTGCATGGCCATACGTTGCTCCTCGGGTGTTTATTGCCTATTTTCTTAAAAATAATACTAGCCTAAGGCAAACTATTTTGAAAAATTTGAGGGTTTGAGTGAGGTCACTCATATCAGGTTCCAATTGGTGTTTATTTGTGTCTCTTTGAATTGGAACTTGATTGGGAGAAGTCACGTCGAAGTTTGGAACGAAGAAGGGCGAAGAATAGCGACCGGACGCTGGACCGGACGCTGCACCGGACGCAGTGATGCTTCACCACCGCGTCCGGTCCCGGCGTCCACCACCGCGTCCGGTCATCCAGAAGACCAACTCTAGACCTAGTGACCGGACGCTGCACCGGATGCGCCTGTGTTGACCACCGCGTCCGGTCCCGGTTACCACCACCGCGTCCGGTCATCCGAGATGAATTCCAGAGCTCCCATCGACCGGACTCTGACCGCGTCCGGTCAGTCCTCACCGGACGCGTCCGGTCACTCCAGGAGCTTACTGGAGTGTGACCGGACGCTGCACCACCGCGTCCGGTCATAACGACCACCGCGTCCGGTCATCGCGCGTCGAGCGGATCTAAGCCCCTCATAAAACCGTTCGGTCTCATCCGTTTTCTTTCACCGTACGCCATCCGCCGCCGCCGCGAATCCTACCACCGTTTCGCCGACTTCCGCCGCGCCCTGCCGTCGTGCTCGCCGCCGGTGACCTCGCCCGTGCTCCCGGCCGCGCGCCATTCTCGCCTAGCTTGCCCGCGCGCGCCCACTCATCCTCGCGCCCGAGCCGCTCTCGTGCTGCCGGCAAGCCGCGCGCCACCGCCGCTCCTCCTCGCCGCCGGCAAGCACCTCCACCACCGTGTGCCTCCTCAGCAGCGTCGCAGCTTCCCCTCGTGCCCGAGCTCCTTCTCTTCTCCACTCTCGGCCGAGCCAATCCTTAGGGTTTACCCAAACCCTAACCTAGGGTTTTGCCCTAACCCGTTCTCAAGGTGACGAAATCGTTCGTTCTCGTTCAATTTCGTTTTGTTTCATTGTTAGGGCTAACCGTGAACGTAACTCTTCCGTTGATTATCTCGACTCGGTCCTTTCAGAGCTCGATCGTCATTTGGGGATTCTCGCGACCTAGGTCATCTCATCTTGTCACCGTCGTCTCGCCGATCCGAGGTAGCTTCGCGTCACGATTCACTTCGTATCTCACATGCTTGCTATCTCTAGGGTTTCGTACCTTTTAGTTATATATGTGCTTATAGTAGATCTTTCTATTCTGTCGTTGCAGCGAGTCAGTCGGTGTGTCAGGGTCAGATCTGTTTGCTGAATCCGAGGCCAAGCCTACGGATACGGATTGAGGCCAAGCCTCTCGAGTGTCAGTTCACCATCTTTCAGAGGCTCTCAGTCAGTTGGTCAGCATGGTGCGTTGCAAGAACGCCGGTGGTGCTCCTGGTGACGGGGACGACAGTCCTCCTCGTCGTGCTGAGATTGCGCGTGGAAAGCTCATCAAGATGATGGCCAGAAAGAAGAAGAAGACGCTTACAGAGGCAGAGGTTGCTCAGGCCGTGACAGATGCTGTAGAGCAGGCAGAGAGAGGTGGCAGACGCAGTGGCATACACATAGGCGAGCGTCGCTTTCACCTTGAAGGTTGACAGCTCGGCACTGAGGCCACTGAGGGTACCGAGGATACTGGAGCTACAGAGCAGATGTCAGTTGATCCACCTACAGAGCCGACAGAGACTACAGAGGCTCCACAGGCTACAGAGGATACAGAGGAGCAGTCAGCTCAGTCTCCACCACTTCGCCGCTCCACACGTGCTCGTACTCAGGTGACTCCTAGGCCAGAGGGCCAGCGTCGTGGAGCACGTCCTCCTCCCAGAGCTAGAGGTTCACCCCCGGTCGAGCACTTTGACCTGAGGGGTGCTACAGCACGTCAGGTGCAGGGGTTGAGGTTCGTGGAGGTCAGCCGTTGGTTTCCACCTGTCAGAGATCACAGAGCTTCAGAGGGTTTCTATACCCCACTTCAGGAGGATTTCTACAGGGCTTTAGTTGACAGTGGTATTGCTTTCAGACCTCAGAGGGTATGTCGGCTTGAGGCACTTGTTGATGTTGTAGGAGAGCAGCTCCGTCCGCACCTGTCCTATATGCCTGGCTTGTCAGATCTTCTTGGACGGACAGGTGCATACTGCGGCACATGGGTCAGAGAGTTTTATGCTTCACTGTGGATTGATCCTGCCCATGAGTTCATTCACTTTGCTTTCAGAGGCCGCGATCACAGACTTTACAGCTCCGGAGCTCGAGAGATCCTCAGACTACCAGCTTCTGACACGAGGATCCATCAGTTGTGTTATGGTCAGACTCCTCCACCCAGACGCCCTCACGGCGGAGCAGTGCCACCTACAGACCTAGTTTGACCCTGTTTCTGTGAGCCTTTTGGTGAAGGGTCTCGTCGTACGCCTGCCAGCCTGACACCTCTTGCCAGAGTTTTGGATGCTATTCTCAGACGCACTCTACTTCCCAGACTTGGCTACAGAGAGGGACTGACACGTATGCAGCTTTGGGTTGTTCACCACCTCCTCTCACAGACACAGTTTGACATCTGGGATCTTATACTTAGTGAGATGGAAGACACCATTGCTGAGGGCTTCAAGGGTAATCGTCAGCTGCCCTATGCGCACTGGATCTGCTTTATTATTAGATCTTCTATTCAGATGCCACCAGAGATCAGGGCGGAGATATCAGACACTACCACTGCTTTCCCTGATTATAATATCCGTCAGCTTTGGGCCTCGGTTACTAGAGATCAGGCCCCAGTGCCAGGACAACGTGAGCGCCCAGTGGTTCCTAAGACAGCAGCTGAGCAGGATGCCAGAGTTAACGAGCTTGCTGAGGCAGAGCTTGCGGACCTTGAGGCTCAGACTGCTGATATACCTGAGGATGTGACTTCTGACAGCACAGATAAGGACTACCAGCCCATCCCTAGGTACCGGTCTCCTCGGTCTCACGACCACGAGGCCGGTGGCTCTGGTTCAGCCTCCCGCTCAGACCCAGCCATGGTGGCTATTCTTAAGAGGTTGACTCAGGCTCAGGAGCAGCAGCAGCAGCAGATTCAGCGACAGGCACAGGACACAGCAGCAGCACTTGCACAGATTCAGGCTCGTCAGGACGATTTTCAGCGACAGCAGCTTGAGATCCAGAGGCAGCAAGTTGAGATGCAGCGACAGAGTCAGCAGCAGTACCTGGATCTCCTGCGCCACCTTGTCACAGTCGGGGTTTCTCCGCCTACTTCTGTCATGACTCAGGCTTTGCATACCAGTGGTCCGTCGAGTCAGGGACAGCCGAGCTTCCAGTATACATCTCCACAGCAGCAGGTTCCCCAGTCTTTTCAGTCCCCGAGCTTCACTCCTATTCATACGGGGTTTACACCGTCAGACCAGCCTCACCCGCACCTCCTGACAGGCACACCTATTGGTGATTTCAGTGCTACTTACAGTGAGTTGACTGGTCAGCCGACACCCTCGCATACTACTACATTTCATACTTCTTCAGGGTTGTCAGCTCCTAAGGCAGCTGTTCCTCCAGTGACAGGGACCGGGACTACAGAGACTATCCCCTCTTCAGTTGCCTCGACAGATCCCCCTGCTATTGGCTCATTACAGGCTCAGGTCACTCAGACAGATCCTATTGTTGCTACTCAGTCAGTACCTGTTCCTGCTCAGACCCAGACCGCTTCACAGCCACGTGCTTCTTCAGAGGGTCAGCCAGATAGCTCAGACTCCGAGGGTGATTCGCTACACTTCGTGATTTCTCTGCGCACCTCGGCACCCGACACGACTCCGTTTGTCCCCCCGTCAGATCATTAGATTAGTTTTTGGCGCTTGATGCCAAAGGGGGAGAGAGAGTAGTTTCAGGGGGAGTTTTGATAGTGGGTTTTCGTTCTTTGTGTGCTACATTCATGCATATCATGTTTACTTTTTAGCATTGCATTCGTGTAACATTGTCGTTGTGTGGTAAACTTTGAGTCTTAATGCGTTATCTCGTCTCAGTGTTAATAAATGTCACCGTTTTAGCTATAGCTCTAAGGTTGTGCTTCCGTGCCTTACTCCGATTACTTATGTGCTATTTCTTTATGTGTACTAACGCTTTTTGTCTTATCTTATGAGTACACTCTTTTGGCTTGGGGCACATAAGCAATTCCTAACCCGTTGTGCTTATTGCTTTTTGCTTATGTGAACCAAGCATGCTCGAAAACCTCAACTCTAATCTTTTGAAACTTAGTGTTGTCATCAATCACCAAAAAGGGGGAGATTGAAAGCATCTAGGCCCCAAGGTTTGGTTTCGGCAATTGATGACAACGCTTTATTACCATGACTAACGTGTGTTTTGCAGAAACTTTGGTAAGTTAGGTCATGGAGGTTATAACTGCTTTGGGCACCATGGTATTCGTGTCCCTAGATGGAAATCGTTTCGGTTTTCAAAAGAGTGACGTCAAGATTAAGGACGGTTAGTTCCGGATGTCCAGGTGTTGAGATACATTCGGAATAGTCGTTAGGATGTTCGTTTTTCTTGTTTGGCCATACTATAAAGGGGGGGCATGAACGGGTAGCTTGACCTAGGCGAGTCCTTTGTTTAGGTGTGGTGCACACTTGTTAAACTTGGCGCTAGGAAATCCTAGAATAGCTCAAAGTTCAGTTGGAAGCGACTTGGTTCAAGTTGCGACGCGTTTCGGACAGTTTTGGGCTGTTTTCCACTGACCGGACGCGGTCTTCGGCATGACCGGACGCGTCCGGTCAGTTCATAACCGCGACTAGGGTTTCGGCCCTGACGACCGGACGCGGTCCTCGCGAGGACCGGACGCGGTGGTCAGTGGCCGACACGTGTCACTTGAGGAGAACACCCGTCGGACGCGACCTGGGTGTGATCGGCGCGTCCGGTCACAGTCCAGTAAGGTCCAGACTCGACCGAACGCGTCCGGTCATCACCGATCAGATGCGGCCTCGCGTCCGGTGCAAGTACAGTAAGCTCCTTTGCACGATCGGACGCGTCCGGTCACCCCTGACCGGCGCGTCCGGTCACTCAGTTGAAAAATCGGGATTTGACCGTTACGAGCGACCGGCGCGTCTGGTCAGTTCGACTGGCGCGTCCGGTCAGCCCGTGTCAGAACATAACGGTTCGTTTTGTTTGAGGGGTGTATAAATACATCCCCTCCACCTCTTTTAGAGGTCTCTTGCTCATTTGAACATCTGAGAAAACCCTTTAGAGTGCAAGGGAGTGCAAGAGCTCTAGTGAGGATAGAGATTTGAGAATCAAAGCTTGAGAGTTCCTCACTAGTGATTAGAGAGTAGCAAGTGTGCATCCACCTTCTCATTTGGGCTCATTGTGATCAAGTGAGAGTTCTAGCTTGTTACTCTTGGTGATCGCCATCACCTAGACGGCTTGGTGGTGATTGGGAGTTTGGTGATCATCCGGCGGAGCTTGTGGATGACCCAACTCATGTTGTGAGCGGTTTTGGGTGATTCACCGCGACGGAGTGTCGAAGAATCAACCCGTAGAGAGCACTTGATCCTTGCGCGGATCAAGGGGGAGCGACACCCTTGCACGGGTGCTCCAACGAGGACTAGTGGGGAGTGGCGACTCTCCGATACCTCGAAAAAACATCGCTGTGTTCCTTGCCCTTTACATTCAAGCATTTACATTCTCGTATTTACTTTCATTGCTTGATTTACATTCCTAGAATTGCCATGCTAGACTAGGATTGGAAAGTAGGGTGCAAAACTTTTATCGGTAGACTCTCTAGGAACACAAGTAGGCACTAGGGGTGAATTCCGGCTTGTAGGGTTTAATTCTTGAAATTAATTTTTAGAAAAGCCCAATTCACCCCCCCCTCTTGGGCATCTTGATCCTTTCATATATCTTGTTCATTAACCCTTTCATCATACCCACAATTCATTTTCACAACTCACACAGTTTTTCTTTTAAAATCATTGTATTTGAGAAAACATAGTAATGAGTATCTATGATGAGTATCAAATCCTAAGCATACTAAATAATTATATTTTATCATAGCATATTATTTGCTCCTAAGTTTGAACAAGACAATTATCAGGTAATATCAATTCGAGGATGGCTATTCAAACGGGTCTTAACTAAGCAGCAAAAATACTTCGTACGTATATCGTACATACAATATTTAAAACGGCTTCTACGGGCTGTATTTGAAAATAGGATCAATATGCATCAAAGGGGAATAGGCTGGACTTGTCTCCGTCGGCGTCCTCGAGAAACTCCTGCTGGCAGTCCGGTTCCTCGACATCGAACTCACGGTACTCGCCTCCGACGCCCTCGTTCTCCAGTTCGTTCACTCCGTCAGCTAGAAGTACCCAACGAGTGCAACAGACAAACAAGCACAAATAAATAATCACATAAATTCAAATGAGCTCTAAAAATCATGAAATTTATGAGAGATAGATCATGATTTAAGATGAATTTAGAAAGAATAATATTTGTAATCAGAGTTGACATGTGGCTCTGCAAGATGGCCGAATTTTCATCACGTGGAAAAGAATAATGCGCGATTAAGGAATGAGTGATCACGTAGGCATTTGGCTTGGCTGGTAGTGCATGGTGTATACTATGCGTGTGCTATTTGGATGGAGTTGTAGCTTAGGACCCACACGTCATACACCCATGCATGGGAAGAGAGAGAGAAAAGCTAGCAAGGGTCTTCTTCTTGCTTCTTGCATGGACGACGCCATGGTTGAGCTCGTGGAGCTCGGGAGCGGCTTGACACAGGCAAGGGCAAGGAGGGAAGTAAAGAGAAGACCACAGAAAGAGTGGGAAGAGCAAGGGGATGCTCATGGGCTGCTCACCTCGTCGTGCGACGACGGTCGAGCCCGGCTCGTGCGTACGGCCGTATACGGTATACGCGAGGCAAGTGAAGCGAGAGCAGGCAAGTGAGTGGTGGGCTGAGTGTGCTGCTGTGGGAGAGCAACCAGGCGTGCCTTTTATAGGCCAAGAAGCAGGGATGTGCCACTGGCTTACTTGCTTGCCTCCAATGGCATCGCTATGGTCGGATGCTTGGGTGGTGCGGCGCGTACGTAGCGAGTAGAAGCTTAGCATGCAAATGGATGGTGCCTAACCTTGCATGATGGTCGGTGCCTAATTTTGCATGGTGGTCGGTGCCTAATTTGCATGCATGCATGAGCTATCTGTATGTGTGCATGTGTGGGTGCACTGCTGACATTTGTTTGCTTGTGTTTTGCATGCTGGTGGTACATGCATGTTGCCTGTGTGCCTTGCTTGTTTGCGTGGTAAAAGTGAATATTGCCTCGGTGGGTGCTTTGTCTTGCTTTATTTGTCGCGTATATACGAATGTGTTGTGGCCATGCATGGAGAAGAAAGATAGAGGGAAAGGTGGAAGGTGGGACCCGCTATCATGGAGGCGTGCGAGCTGCCGCAGTTGGCGAGGGGGGTCTGGGCACAGGTGTGCTGTGACGGCAATGGTGGTGGGGTCAGTGCACGCGGCGTTGTCGGGCATCGGACGAAGCAAGAGAGAGGGGGGACAGAGATGAGGAATGGGTGGGTGATGCCGATGCCACGGTGCATGATAAATTGAAGAGAGGTAGTTGGGATGGATATAAGATGGATAAGATTTAGAAGGATATAGAGCTCAGATGACTTATAGTTTTTGAAATGCATTTGAAAATAATTTTTAACGCGAGTGATTTTTGAATGTGAATTTTTGGGATGTTACAAACATGCCCCACTTAAAAGGAATCTCGTTCTCGAGATTCGGCTGGTTCCTAAACAGATGAGGAAACTCCTTTCTCAAGGCATCTTCTCTTTCCCAGGTTGCTTCTGCTTCAGTATGTCTACTCCACTGAACATGACAAATTCGGACGGTTGTCGTTCTTGTTTGCTTGGTGACTGTGTCTAATATTTTTATTGGCACTTCTTGATACCTTAGATCATCTTGTAAATCAATAGTGTCTGGTGATATCTGTTCTTCTGGTACTCTAAGATATTTCTTCAATTGGGAAACATGGAACACATTGTGTATATCTGACATTTCTTCAGGTAGCCGAATACGGTAAGCTATAGCTCCAATTCTTTGTAACACTTGATATGGTCCGATATACCGGGGTGCTAGCTTGCCCCTAACTTGGAACCTTCGAGTCCCTCGAATTGGGAAAACTTTGAGGTACACAAAATCTCCAACTACAAAGCTTAGCTTTCTTCTTCTTTTACCAGAATAGCTCTTCTGACATGATTGTGCTTCTTTCAATTTTTCTCTGATCTCTGCCACACGGTCTTCTGCTTCTTTTATAAGGGAAGGCTTAAGCAAGGTCCGTTCTCCAACCTCTGACCACATCAATGGGGTCCTACATTTTCTTCCATACAGGGCTTCAAAAGGTGACATACCTAAGCTGGCTTGATAGCTATTATTGTATGAGAACTCTGCATAAGATAGTCTCTTCTCCCAATCTTTACCATAGGTAAGCACACATGCTCTCAGCATATCTTCCATGATCTGATTTACTCTTTCGGTCTGACCATCTGTCTGGGGGTGATAGGCTGAGCTAAAATCTAGCTTGGTGCCCACGGTTTCATGCAGTCTCTTCCAAAACCTAGAGGTGAATTGAGTACCTCGATCAGATACAATCTTACTTGGCACACCATATAGTTTTACTATATTATCCACATATAACTGTGCTAGCTTGTCTCCACTATACTTGGTGCGCACAGGTATAAAGTGAGCAACCTTGGTAAGACGGGTAATCCATTCAAAAAATCCATGCCTATCTCATCCCACTTCCAAACTGGAATAGGCAATGGCTGCAGCAAACCTGCTGGTTTCTAATGCTCTGCTTTAACCCTTTGGCAAACATCACATTGTGCAACAAATCGTGCCACATCTGCTTTCATGTCATTCCACCAATATCTTTCTTTTAGGTCCATATACATCTTGGTGGCACCAGGGTGGATAGAGTATGCTGAGTTATGAGCTTCATCAAGGATTACTTCTTGAAACTTTCCAACCTTGGGCACACAAATCCTATCCTTATACCACAAGGTTCCTTTGTCATCCACTTTGAAGTATGGAGCTTTATTTCCTCCAGTTTGCTCACGAATCTTCATCAGATCTTTATCCCTATGTTGTGCCTTCTTAATTTCTTCCTCTAGAGTTGGTTGCACCTTCAGACTGCCATTTTGAGGTTGGCATACTATGTGCATGTTCAACTGTGCTATCTCTTCTTGTAGATGAGTGTTTTTGGACACTAATTGTTGACCATATGACCTTCTGCTTAGGGCATCTGCAACCACATTGGCCTTTCCTGGGTGGTAATGAATCTCAAGGTTGTAGTCCTTAATTAACTCCAACCATCTTCTTTGCCTTAGGTTCAAGTCTGACTGAGTGAAGATATACTTCAAACTCTTGTGATCCGTGTAGATTTCACACTTGTTTCCAATGAGATAGTGTCACCAAATCTTGAGAGCATGCACTACAACTACTAACTCTAAATCATGGGTAGGGTAATTTTGCTCATGAGGTCTAAGCTGCCAGGATGCATAAGCTACAACCTTTCCTCCTTGCATGAGAACACATCCTAAACTTTGTCTTGAGGCATCACAATATATGATGAAATCTTGGTGAATGTCTGGTAAAGTTAACACTGGTGCTGTTGTCAATCTCTTCTTCAATTCTTGGAAACTCTTCTCACATGACTCTGTCCAAGTAAATTTTTTATCTTTTCTGAGAAGCTCTGTCATGGGTCTGGCTATCTTGGAAAATCCTTTTATGAACCTTCGGTAATATCCAGCTAATCTAAGAAAACTTCTGACTTCACTAACATTTGTGGGTTGTTGCCAATGAGAGACAACTTCTACTTTCTCAGGGTCCACTGCAACTCCTTCCGCTGTCAGGATATGACCTAGAAATGCAACTTTCTCAAGCCAAAATTCACACTTGCTGAATTTGGCATACAACTTGTGTCTTCTTAGCTTTTCTAGCACTACTCCCAAGTGTTGTCCATGTTCTTCAGCACTCTTAGAGTAGATAGGCATGTCATCAATGAAGACTACAACAAACTTATCTAGCTCCTCCATGAATACCTTGTTCATGAGGTTCATGAAATAAGCAGGGGCATTGGTTAATCCAAAGGACATCACTGTAAACTCATATTGCCCATATCTTGTTACAAAGGCTATTTTAGGGACATCATTGTTCTTGATCTTGAGTTGGTGGTAACCTAATCTCAAATCAATCTTGGAGAAATACTTGGCTCCTTTAAGCTGATCAAAGAGGTCATCTATCCTTGGTAGGGGATATTTATTTTTGATGGTGACTTCATTTAGGGATCTATAATCCACACATTCTCATGCTTCCATCTTTTTTCTTTACAAATAAGACTGGGGCTCCCCATGGTGAAGAACTAGGCCTGATATAACCTTTCTGTTGCAATTCTCTCAATTGCTCCTTTAGTTCTACTAACTCTGTAGGGGTCATTCTATAAGGTCTCTTGGCTATTGGAGCAGTCCCAGGGATAAGATCAATGATGAACTCTATATCCCTATCTGGTGGCATTCCAGGTAGTTCCTCAGGGAATACATCAGGGTATTCTTGCACCACTGGCACTTCTTCTATGGTCCTTGCATCCAAGTTGAAGACCATTGGGTTGACTTTAGATCCTCGGGTTTGGCATTTCACCTTAATCCCTTCTTGGTTAACTAATTATACTTCCTTAGTGGCACAACTAATAACTCCATTATGTCATGTTAACCAATCCATTCCAAGGATAACATCTATTCCTTTAGGCTTGAGCACTACTAAGTCTGCTAGGAAAACTACCCCACTTAAGATGATCCTTACATTTAAACAACCTAGATGACATTTGATGTCAGACCCAGGTGTTTGGGTTATTAGGGGTAACTTTAGTAGTACTGTGGGTATTTTATGCTTCTCAGCAAAACTTGATGATATGAATGAATGTGATGCTCTAGAATCAAACAATACTGTTGCAAGTACTGAGTTGACTAAGAACTCACCAAGTACCACTCCTGAAGCAGTCTGAGCATCCTGAGCATGAATGTGGTTGACACGAGCTCGGCCATAGGATTGTTGAGGTTGCTTCACCATCTGGCTGTTGTTGGTGGTGTTGGCGTTGTTGTGAGGAAAACCACGGTTGGCTCCAGACACTGCAGTTCTTGGTCCATTAACAGTGTGGGACTGGGTGGACACTGCTGGATTATTCTTATAAGGATAGTTGGCAATGTAGTGTCCAGTCTCATGGCAATGAAAGCATGCTTTGCCATTGTTGGTAACTTGACTGATGTTGTTTTGTTGGGTCTTGGCATAAGTCTGATTCTGATAAGTTGTCTTGGGCTGATATAATGGCTGCATCTTGTTAGAGGCACTGGCAGGAGAGCGAAACTGCATTGGGGCTTGAGTTCGCTGGCTTGGTTGGCTAAATACTTTCTACCTCTGGGATCTAACTGCTTCTTAAACTTTGCGCTCTAAGAACTTGCGCTTGTTCTCCTTCCTTTCTTCAGTTTTGGCCACAACAGTCAGAATGGTTCAGTTCATCAAGGTGTTGAAGTCTGGATAGATCTATAGGGTCATAAGAGTCCTCAACTCACAGGTCAGTCCTTCTATGAACTTTGTTTGCTTCTTGACATCAGTGTTGACCAATTCTGGGCCATAGCGAGATAACTCAGTGAACTGGAAGATGTATTCACTCAGAGTTTTGTTTCCTTGCTTCAAGTTGTGAAATTCATCACCCTTCAACTTCATGATTCCATCTGGAATGTGGTACCGATGAAATTCTTCCACAAATTCTTGTCATGTGATAGTGTTGGCATTGTCCACAGCTCCACTATAGGCTTCCCACCATGAAAGGGCGATTCCTGTCAGCTGGTGAGTTGCTAACAGAACTCTATCCCTTCCATTGCAGTGGATTGTGTCCAACTTCCTTTCAATGACCTTAAGCCAATCATCTGCTTCCATGGGGTTGTCAGACCCAGCAAAGGTGGGTGGCTTAAGCCTCATGAACTCAGTCATTTTGTCCTAGACTCCAGCTCCACGGTTGTTCCTAGGGCGGTTCATGCCTTGGGTTAAGGTCTCCAAAGGCGGTTTTGAGTTGCCATGACTTGTGCTAAGTCAATTGCTGGAGGAGGGAGCAACTCATCTTCTCCATTATGGTTCCCAGTCTGACTCACTTCATCTTCACGGACACCATCAGCATTTGCATTGGCTTGACTATCAACAGGATTTTGACTTTGCCTGCTAGTTGCACGGCCCCTTGGTTGGGAGCGAGTAGCTGGCTTGGAAGGCATCTGTTGGTTGAGATGAGGAGGAAAGCATTAGATAAGTGTTAGATTTATTGAGTGATGTTTTGTTTATTAAGGCGTTATATTTAAAAAAAGTGCAAGTTTTTAAGACTTGCTATCCCGTAAGGGAACACACGTAGAGCACTCAATTAGCACAACCAACAAGCACAAATATATATTTGGAATAGGAGGGTGGTTTACAACATAACAAAAATATGCGTGCTACAATACGATTCATCTCCTTTGGGGTAAACAAAAGTGAAGTAAACTTCACTTCCCCAAGACAAAAGGAGGAACTGGGTACAACTAATCTTCAACTTTCTCGAACTGATGGCTTCATTCCCTTGGTGTTTGAGAAGGATCATTCTTTCGTCATCTGTGGTTCTTCCTTCGGAATAAGAGGCGGGTCGCCGTCATCTTTTGGTGGTGGCTGGCTGAGGAGGGGGATTTCTTCTTCCTTAGACTCCAACTTCGAAGCTTCATCAGAGGTTGTTGTGGGTGGGGGAGCTGATGGTCCTTCAATTGCCAGTCTTTTTCCTGTCTTTAGGGGCATGATTGGGATCCCTTCTAAGATTATCGGCTCTTGGTCTTCCAGAGCTAGCATTCTTCTCTTGGCCCTGGTGAAAAGGTAGGCATCCTTCAACTCCTGGGCATGACGATCCTCAGCTTCCTTTATTGCTTCAGAAATGACAGTTTCACGACTCTCGGCTGCAGCTGCTTGGGCTTGAGTTTCTACAAGCTGCACATGGAGCTTTCTAACCAAGATCTTGGCTTCTTCCGCACGGTGGATGCACTTCTTCAACTCTGAGGCCTATTTATCATATTGCTCGTCCAAAGCAAGTGGATATGTGGTCATGAATACCACAGTTGGGTCATCCTCAAGGGAATAACATCCCTACAAGATGTCCATGTGGGTCCTCCAAACTGGCCGATCTCTTTCTCGGGGTGGAAAGAATCTCATGGGTGTACGGGCAATGGGCTTCTCGTAGGTTTAGCACAGGTACCTCAAGGCTTTGCGGGCGACAGCTTGATATGTATCTGCAAACCGAAATCCGGTCATAGTTATACCCCATGCTTGAGCTATGTCAGGGAAGTCTTCACTTTTCCCGACATATACAATGACCTCACACCATTCGGTTTCATGCTCTATGTATTCTCTGCCTTCATATTACGGGTGATCCTTGATTCTAAGCCTTTGCATAATAGCATACAAGAGCTTAGGAAAGCCTTCGACACTTAGACAGTAGCTACTGGTCCAAACTCCTTCTGCCAACTGAGAGAAATAGATAAGAGTAAATATTTTTTTATATTGAGGGGAGAGGGTGAGAACTTTTTTAGAAAATACTTTTGTATGTAAAATACTGGTCCAGAAAGCCTAAGGTCGCGTCCTACAGCCAACTACGGCTCTGATACCACCTAAAGCGCCCCCGGTTAACCAGGAACTCAAATGTGATACAATACTAGTCCTAGGAGGCTAGTAACACATTTATTACATTAGATAGGTCTTATTGCAGTAGTCTCGACAAGTGTAGACAATGAAGACATGCCACCATTAAAAGTAACCACAACACAATACAGGTCCAACAGACCCAGAAAGAGGTCTCGCTAATACATATCATCTGACGGATCCCAATGCCACAGGCTTAGTTGGGCGCAGACACGACCTTATTCGTACGCCACATCAGGATTGAAGTCCGGATCTTCCTCTGTTCAACAAAACAAGGGTGAGTACAAAGTACTCAGCAAATCCAACCTTACCCTACGAAATGGGACATCAGTATATGCATATGGATAAATCAAGGATAAGGCTTGGTTTATTTGCATAAAGCTATCTTTTTACACATGCAAAGTTTCATTTTATAAATACCTTTGCAAAAGACATATATTTTTCATATATAATAGTATTTCTGAAAAAGGGGTTGATCATAATTTTAGGTGTTGCTGAACCCTCTATTCCCGCAACATATGGCAGACAACCATTCATTTCCAAAATCACACTCACTCTCATGTTTTCACTCATCCCAACCTATCTAGTTGTTGAAACCAAACCATAACTCGTCTGATACCGTGGACACGTCTATCTAGATAAATTTTACACTCTAAAGAGGTTGTACACTTTCCCCACAAGTAGGATACCATAGCTTAACACCGTCATGCAAGCACAAATCCATCAAAGCCATTACCCTCTATAGCTAAGTAATTGCGCTCACCACGGAAACACTAAGGCCACATCTCATAAGACAACAATTTACAGAGCTCTTTACATTTTATACAATATTCATCAATTTCCACATATATCTCTTAGTGTCCCGTTGCACACCTGCCTCCAGGTGATTGCCATACCAACTAGAAGGATTTAGACTAAGCCTTTCCCATGCAAGGCGAGTGGTTGTACGATAAATGAGTTAGACAAGATGAATCATCAACTCAGTCCTTAATCGAGACAAGACGGATATCTTCATGCTTAACCACAAAAGGTACAAGCCCCAACACCGCGGCATCCCACAAAAGGAACACCGATCCACCCCATCTCTAGGGTAATCACCATCTATATCTTGTTCATTAACCCTTTCATCATACCCACAATTTATTTTCACAACTCACACAATTTTTCTTTTAAAATCATTGTATTTGAGAAAATATAGTAATGAGTATCTATGATGAGTATCAAATCCTAAGCATACTAAATAATTATATTTTATCATAGCATATTATTTGCTCCTAAGTTTGAACAAGACAATTATCAGGTAATATCAATTCAAGGATGGCTATTCAAACGGGTCTTAACTAAGCAGCGAAAATACTTCGTACGTATATCGTACATGCAATATTTAAAACGGCTTCTACGGGCTGTATTTGAAAATAGGATCAATATTCATCAAAGGGGAATAGGCTGGCCTTGTCTCCGTCGGCGTCCTCGAGAAACTCCTGCTGGCAGTCCGGTTCCTCGGCGTCAAACTCGCGGTACTCGCCTCCGACGTCCTCGTTCTCCGGTTCGTTCACTCCGTCAGCTAGAAGTACCCAACGAGTGCAACAGACAAACAAGCACAGATAAATAATCACATAAATTCAAATGAGCTCTAAAAAACATGAAATTTATATGAGAGATAGATCATGATTTAAGATGAATTTAGAAAAAATAAGATTTGTAATCGGAGTTGACATGTGGCTCTGCAAGATGGCCGAATTTTCATCACGTGGAAAAAAATAATGCGCGATTAAGGAATGGGTGATCACGTGGGCATTTGGCTTGGGCGGTAGTGCATGGTGTATACTATGCGTGTACTATTTGGATGGAGTTGTAGCTTAGGATTCACACGTCATACACCCATGCATGAGAAGAGAGAGAGAAAAGCTAGCAAGGGTCTTCTTCTTGCTTCTTGCATGGACGACGCCATGGTTGAGCTCGTAGAGCTCGGGAGCGGCTCGGCATAGGCAAGGGCAAGGAGGGAAATAAAGAGAAGACCACAGGAAGAGTGGGAAGAGCAAGGGGATGCTCATGGGCTGCTCACCTCGTCATGCGACGACGGTCGAGCCCGGCTCGTGCGTATGGCCGTATACGGTATACGCGAGGCAAGTGAAGCGAGAGCAGGCAAGTGAGTGGTGAGCTGAGTGTGCTGCTGTGGGAGAGCAACCAGGTGTGCCTTTTTATAGGCCAGGAAGCAGGGATGTGCCACTGGCTTGCTTGCTTGCCTCCAATGGCATCGCTGTGGTCGGATGTTTGGGCGGTGCAGCACGTAGCGAGTAGATGCTTAGCATGCAAATGGACAGTGCCTAACCTTGCATGGTGGTTGGTGTCGAATTTTGCATGGTGGTCGATTCCTAATTTGCATGCATTCATAAGCTATCTGTATGCGTGTATGTGTGGGTGCACTGTTGACATTTGTTTCCTTGTGCTTTGCATGCTGGTGGTACATGCATATTGTCTGTGTGCCTTACTTGTTTGCGTGATAAATGGTAAAAATGAATATTGCCTCGGTGGGTGCTTTGTCTTGCTTCATTTGCCGCGTATATACAAATGTGCTGTGGCCATGCATGGAGAAGAAAGATAGAGGGAAAGGTGGGAGGTGGGACCCGCTGTCGTGGAGGCGTGCGAGCTGCCGCAGTTGGCGGGAGGGGTTTGGGCATAGGTGCGCTGCGGCAGCGATGGTGGTGGGGTCAGCGCACGCGGCGTTGTCGGGCATCGGGCGAAGCGAGAGAGAGGGATGCCACGGTGCATGATAAATTGAAGAGAGGTAGTTGGGATTGATATAAGATGGATAAGATTTAGAAGGATATAGAGCTCAGATGACTTATAGTTTTTGAAATGCATTTGAAAATAATTTTTAACACGAGTGATTTTTGAATGTGAATTTTTGGGATGTTACAGCTTGGCTCCCGTGCAAGCACCAAGCTGGATATAGAAGCATAGACAGTAGTAGGTCCCAATAAAAATGTATGTGAGGAGAAATAGGAAAGAGAATAAAGACATATAATAAAAAAATTATAGACAAATAGAAGACTAGCTATTGTATAGCTGGGCTCTTATAACTTGGCTTATAGCCAAACTCTTGGCTCTATTATTGACCTGGCTCTAAGTGCTATGGTCTCTAAAAGCACTGCACCAAACACTAGCACGGTTAAAATAAGCTCTACTATCATATTATTTTTGTTGCCGTTATTTAAAAAAACATTTAGTAAAATTAGGTCCGACATATTTATATATTTTTTGAATTACCGTGTTGCCGCTATAAGGCATTGTTTTTGTTGCCCAATTAAAATAAACTGATCAAGGAGATAAAAGGAAAGATGGCATACAAAAAGACCATAATACCCCTCCCATGAGTCCCATCTCAATTTGCTTTATCGCCTAAAGAGTAATGACTCTTCAATCAATAATGACAATTCATCACTTACGAGAACGATTCCTCATTGGACACTTGAACCCACTGTTATATGGGTGCTAACTGCTAAGCAAACACATTAATGTATTTTCAATAGACCAGAAAGTGTTCGTCAGGCTACTTTAATTCAAGATTTAGACATGGATGATTTACCTGAATGGACTCAACTCTCCTAAGAAGAAAAAGAAGAAGAAGAAGCTAAAGAAAGCTGGAAAAAATGATGATCTTGAAGAAGATAACCAAGAGGTTGATCAGCTTGATCAGTTTTTTTTTCTTTTGAGGGAAGCCTGATACAGGGGTTAACCCGGAACCAGTTGATGAGACATCGGAAAATCATCAATCAACAAAGGTTGAAGGCCTTCCTATTACTAGTGAAAACATTCACAACTGTCAGCTGAAACAACCGATTGGAAAGAAAATGGATTCGAAAGGGTTGGGTAATAAGATAGGCCATAATAAACAGAAAAAAAGGATGAAGTGGGTAATCAGCTATTTGCCGCGACTCTCCCGATAAACAAGAAGTCCATTTCTCTCTCTTGCCTCCAGTTAAGCCTCCGCTACCATCCCTAGCACCTACCGTCGGAATCGGCGACCGCAGTCTGGTAGGCGATGACCCTCCCTGCTCGAGTAGTGGCACCAGCGCACGCCGGTAGTGG
>CM039598.1:24504336-24567558 GCA_022457205.1 Saccharum spontaneum | reverse complement strand
ACTTATGGGTCATATGAAAAAATTGAGGAAGGTAAAGATCTGGTGTGAGTCATCTGCAACTAGTAGAAAATTGACCACTCTTCAGAAGGCCATACAGGAGTTCATTCATGACGACAAGGATGCAAGCAATGATCCTCGTTCTTTGTCACTTCATTTGGACGGATGTGCTGAAGACTTTCTGAAAGAATTGAAAGCTCCCTGCTATCTCAGGTCGCTGAAATTACAGGGCAGGTTACTGGAATTCCCTGGGTTTGTCATGGCACTGCGCCAACTCAGGGAGTTATGCCTTCAGTCAACTAAACTTACAGCTGATCTTCTCTCAGCTGTGACAAATTTGAAGCATCTGAAGTACCTGAAGCTGATTGCTGATGAACTTGAAGAAGTCACCATTAAGAACAAGGCATTGCCAAGGCTGCTCTGCCTATGTTTTGTGCTGCAGCATCCAACATTCCCAAAGATCGAAGAAGGTGCCTTGCCATTTCTTGAATCTCTTCAGCTGCTCTGTAAAGATATGGATGGCCTCTCTGGAATCCAGATTAAAGGTTTCACACGACTGAGAGAAGTAACTCTTGATATTAGAGTCAACAATGGTACTAAAGTGAACTGGGTGAGGGTGGCTAAGGAACATCCAAACAAACCAAAAGTCCTTCTGCTCAAAACGCCTGTACCAACTGAAGTTTATCTTGGAGGAGCTTCTGCTTCATTTGGGACAACTGAGAATGGAATTGTAAATTGCTCTGTTCTGCCAGAGGGACAAGTACAGGAAACTGACACCCAAATGCCACATGAGGAACCAAATTCTGTTTTCAGTAATATAGGACATCCAGTGGTTTGTGCGGCTGGCTCGTCCATTGCTGGCAATGGCCCAATGGCTTCTTAATTCTTCATTTCTTACATGAATGATGACGATTGGATCCTCGAGGGAGCATCGTGGTCAGCTTTGTGTCCCTTCTCTTTTGCATATCATGTCCAGCCATTTTTTCACCTATAAACATCCAATATACCATGGACTTGTTTAGATCCATTAAAAGTAATAGTTACTCTATATGTTCCAAATTACAGGTCACTCTAGTTTTATCCTAAGTCAAACTAATATTTATGACACCAAATTAGTATCATTTAGATGCACCTTGAAATATATTTTCATAGTATACATGTTTGGTGTCATAGATGCTACTACTCTTCATTGTACGGTTGGTCAAACTTAATATAGTTTGACTTAGGACAACTCTAAAAGTTGATTTATTTTGGGATGGAGAGAACATATACTTAGCCTATGAGCATCTTATAAAAGTTCTTTACAAAAATATTAACTTTATACTAAGGAAAAGGTTCCCTCCAATCGAAAATGATTTTTTAGCTAGGACATTTTAGTGAAATATGTTTACATAACACAGAAAAGGTGAACCTTTATGAAACTTCTTTCCGAGTTCAATGTACTCGTATTATTTGAATATCAAAACTCCATTTAAGAAATTGGTAACCATAATTTGAAATAGTTGACAGAACTTAGCCAAAACAATCACTTATTTGTAACTGAGTATTAGTTGCTAGAAGTTATTATTTGCATTAACAAAAACCTTACAAAAACAGATACAGGAATCTAAACCTTACAAATCATGCTTATCTAGTTGGGGAACAGTTGAAATTTCTCTGCTCTTCTTTTCCTCGATGTCATTTGCTTTTGGCAATCATTGATGTAAAAGATAGAAAACATATTTTTGTATGCCTATATTACCTGTAATTTTGAAATGAAATATTATGGTAGTAGTTCTCATAGGAAATCTAGTTGTATAGTTAATCTGCATCATGTCAATGATAGTTCCAAACAAACAAATAGTCAGATTTCAGAGTTTTACCATGTGGACTCTAACGAACAAGAACATAAACACATCTGTGATATGGAGAAAAATACTACTATTTGTGCTTTGTACTGAGTACTGACAGCTCAGTTCTAGTTTCATGAACACTTCTTCTCGATTGGTCTCGTGTTTCGTACCCAAAACCATGATCATTTGCATAAAAGAAAACCATAATGTTCATAGAAATTGCATTGGTTCTTCATTAGTGATGTGAGCTACCTTTGCTACCTGACGTCCCCAAATAATGTTGTACATCGCTATACATTGTATCCATTGTAATTGCCACTGTTTTTTTTTTCCCAAAACACCCATTACTTGTTTGGATTTAGGGGTAGGGGCTGGGCTACTTGTTTCCTAATGAAGCTTAGGACTATCCAACTTCATGTGCAAGTCGTAATCCCGCCCCCATCAGATATAACATATAAGTGGGAATTCTTGTTTGTCTTATAAAACAATTGTTCCAGAATTAGTAATTTGTCTTTGTAGCTACCTGGATTTCTTATTACAACAACAAAATAACTGCAAACAAAAGACATGTGAAAATAAAAATTACTACAAATTGCTCATCGTACTTTTGCCCAAAGAGACAAGTCACTATTGTTTTATGATGTCCATTTCTGTTTTGCAGCATGAGGTGAACCATTCAGTTGAGGATTGTCGTTAGTGGGTACAGTAGCTACTTCGGTTTATCAGACAACAGTGAAGAATATTCCATTTCCTGATGGGTGGAATAAAAAGGAAAAGCTATTTATGTGGACACCAGCTAAACTGTGCTCCTGATGCAAGTCACTAAATCTCCTCCATTATGGATCACTAAACTATCTAATCAAATACGTTTGATTTACTGTCTAAATGACTCCACTCTGGAGTCATGGTTACAATCCTTTTTCCATCGTATATGAATTTAGTACTCAAGATAATGGTATGTAAACCAGGATTCGTTCCTGCACATATTGCTGCAGGTCTGAACTCTCTTTTCCCTTTTCCCTTTAGAATATGTAATAAATGAAGATGGTTCATTTGATGATTTACTGAACATATATGGGAAAAAAAACGCTTGAGACCTTCTACTGATTACTACTGATCACTGCAACATAATCATGAGCAAAGCCGCCAAGGATGATTTGGAGATTTGTTCTGTTCATTTGGGATATGGTTTTCGGTTGAATAGTTTTTGATTGGAACCAACGCAAAAGGGATCACACTGGAGTGATCAGAGATGGGAGTGGGCAATCACCTGAGTTCCAAACCATGGGGGTTCAGCGTCAGCGCGAATGTGCGATCGGCACTCTTGGCCGCCTGTCGTTCCAGTCCCCTGCTGCCAGCCCGGCAGCGGCGGACTACGAAAAATCTGGCCACAACTATGTGCCCGCAATCCGCATCCTGCCAGTGGCGCACCCCATCGTCCCCGCGTCTTCTTCATCCTCCGTGCGCATAATGTTGCCGCCACCGAGCAACGCCCCACGCTGTCGTCTCCTCTGATTTCGACAGCCCCTTTACGATTTGAGGGTTTCTTCTTCAAATCCAACGCTATAGAGAGCTCCTCCGTCTCCACTCCTGAAATTATTTTGATATGGGGGCAACTACAGGTGCAGAGCTTGCAGGCGGCGAAGAGACCTGATGGCAGCGCAACCACGCAAGTCCCCAGTCCCAGACTCCAAGGCTGGTACTGGTAGCCACAGTTGCAACACTAGAGAGCCCAACGGACAATTTTAGAAAAAGTCGAAATTACTAACTCCAAGTTTCTTCTATGTCCGGCGTTTGTTGCAATTTACTTCCTCCAACTATTTTAGTTGGTCTAATTTACACCTTAACAGGATAGTTATTTTTGTTTCTTCATGTATAAGTTGAGTTTTAATATCAAAATTTGTGAGGCGATTGTTATATTAGAAAAATATCTTACTTTTTTGTCACTATTTTGATAGCTTAGAAATTTAATGATAAATAAACACTAGAGATACAATATCGTACAAAACATAATTTGAAAATTTCATAATGCATTTTTCTAACACAAAATATGATGTCTTCTATCACTTCACAAAATTTGAAATTAAAACATAATTTGTACATAGAGAAATAAAAAGGAAAATTCTTTTTAAGGTGTAAATTGGATCAAAGTTGGAGGGAATAAATTAAACCACATGTTAGTATAGGAAGTTATCTGGATATATGCTATACTTAAGGGGAGTAATTTGGACTTTTCCTACATTTTTCTAATACGGATGAAAACCCAACATTGAAATTTCGTCTGAAAATTTTGTAGCATAAGGTATATGGATTCAACATTATCCTAATGTTTGTACGTTTTCAGTACATTTTCAAACAAAAAAAGGTCAGCATTGTACTTCAATAAATTAGAAGAAGAGTGGAAGCTTTCCCCTAAACTTAAAATGGTCAATAAAACACCAGTCAGCACTCTGCAGCCAAGCCGATGTATCACCAATATGATTTTCTCCCATTCTCATATACAACCTAGTTTTAAGCCGATCAGATATGTGATGATACGGGAATCCATAGAAAAAAACAATATACATGGAGATGCAAGTTTGCTCATAACATCATTTGCATGAAGTTCAATACAGAAGGCAAATGTCTTGAACGAACAAACATTCTTAAAGCAACTGAGCCAACACAACGCTCTTATCCAAAAAAAAAAAAACAACACAACGCGTTGAGTCTGCAAGTACAATCCAGATATAAGTGTAACAGTAGCAACAATTCATGACTTAATGGAAGAAAAGGGTTTAAAAAGTACAAAAAAAAACATAGTTCTTTCACAGACACCATACAAGCATAGTACTGCAGAAATAACCATCTGGCTGTCCCCTGTCCTAGACGCGAATCTCTGGAACATGCTGCATCTTCTGGTGCATCCCATTCGTCAGCCACTGAGTCCTAAACTCCGCGTGCAGGTACAGAAGCCAAAGCTTCTTGAGGGAGAGAAGCGATTCGATGCCTTGAGGGACCTTATCCAGCTGCGCTAGGGACATGATGTACAGACCTTCGATGCATGGAAGAGCACCATGTCCAATCTCCAGCTGCTCGACCTTAGGCATTTTCTTCAGGACTAGTGTTTTCAGGTTAGGAAAGCACCCTGCAGAAAGAACCAAAGTGCTTGCACTATTCACCCTGTTAAAGCTCAAATAAGTGAGGTTTGGCACGTGTGGAGCAAGGACCCCCAGTGGATCTTCACCAAGCTGACACCAGCTAAGCGCTAAATATTTTAGATGTTTCCCATGGTTGCGAAATATTGGATACTCCAGTGTCTCATCAGCCCAGCGCCCCCTTACAATTAGTCTGTGGAGCTTGGGAAATTTCGGCGCAAGGGCTTCAAGGCAAAGTGTCTCATTCACATCTCTTGCAGAGATTAGGAGGCTGGAAAGAAATGGCATTGTCGAAAGGGTCGCAAAAAGATTAGCACAATCTTCAGCACTAACATTGTCGATCCATATGCTTCTGAGCTGCATCAGTTTCTTCAGCTGTTCAGCCAAGTCTTTGCTCGCCTGCACTGTCTCAAGAGTCTGTAGTTCTTCCAGGTTCAAAAGACCTTTAGGTGCTTCCACTCCGATGAAATATCTTAACTCTGTCTGCTTCTCATCAGCAAACCTGTCAGCCAAAAGGTGCCTTAGCTTCTTGACCTTAACAATCCCTCGTGGTAGTTTCTCTATTTGAGTTTGTTTGATGTCCAGAGTGTGGAGGTTGAAGAGCTTCTCAATGGACTCTGGGAGTGACTTGACTTTGGTGCGCCTTAACCCAATATACCGAAGGTTAAAGAGATTTCCTATAAATGTTGGAACCTCAGTGATCTCAGAATCTTGCAGCTCAAGAACTGTCAAATAGCTTGATTCAGACATAATTGAGGATACCATCATGTCAGGGCAGGATGAAATTATTCCCTGAGCCACAAGAGTTCGAAGACTGGGAAATTTAACCCTAGGTGCCGCATTAACATTCCACCCACATAACGACAAGCGACGAACATTCTTGTCCACCTGTACCAGTTCACCATAATCCTTTGCAGAACCAAACTTTTCTTCTTTGGCAACAGAAAGTGCCAGGTCCCGCATGATATCATGCATCTTGCAAGTGTAAACCCTCCCAAGTTCATCATAGTCCACAACTTCAAGCATATTCCGGTGGATCAGTTCCATGAGATTGCCCTCAGCCACCTCCTCTGATGTGCTCTCTTCTTTACTCAGAACAAAGCCTTCTGCAGCCCACAGCCGTACAAGGGTTTCCCGTGACATGGGGTAGTCTTCAGAGAACAAACTGCAGTATGAAAAGCAGAGCTGTAGGTCTCCAGATAGGTCATGGTAGCTTAGATTTAAGATTGCTCGGAGATAATCATAGGTCGTTAGCTGACTCCGAAGCTGATTGTATGTTGCATTCCACACATTTACTGTTAGTTGTTTTGAGGATAACAAACCGCATATAGTAACAATTGCTAGCGGCACGCCATGACACATTTTCACTATTTCACGAGCAATTTCCTGAAGCTCCTCGGGGCATTTGTGGTCCTTCTTGTTGTGAAAAGCCCTTCTACAGAAAAGTTCAAATGCATCAGGCCCACACAACGGCTGGAGCTCAAGATGGTGGCCAAAGGAAGCAATAGCACCAACATGGTCCTTTCGTGTTGTAATGATGATGTGGCTTTCTTGGAGCGTCTGGAAAACATCACGTATTTTGAAGTATACTTCTTGCTCCCAAACATCATCCAATACAATCAGGCATTTTCTATTTTGGAGTTTTCTCTTTATTTCTTCCTTCAAGTCATGTACATCCATTTTGTCAATATCTCTTGGCACTGGTGGTTCCTTATGCCCAATCTTCCAGAGTAGCTTTCTCAGCAGAGACTTGACTGTGTAGATCTGTGACACAACAATCCAAGCATGTACCGGGAAGTTGACCTTTTCACGTTCATAAATATTTGTAACCAGTGTAGATTTTCCCAGTCCACCCATACCAGAAACTGTTATCACAGTGCTATCCAACTCGTCTGAGCAAATCCATCCGGTCACTAATTTTCTATTTTCTTCAATTCCTACTAGATCTTGGTCTTTGACAAATTCCGGGAAGCTATCTTGGGAACATTGCCATTCCAACTCGTCAAGTTGTTCGTTTGGAAAAAACTGGGAGGGGGACAGCCACTGATCCTTCGTCTGTATAAGTTGCTGAATCTTGTTATCTATTTGTCCTACATCATCTACAATTTTACTGAAAACAAACACATAACGGGTTCCCATCATTGACCTTGCCAGGGTTCCTTGTTGCTCTAATTTGAAAACATGGTATGAGTATCTGTCCATTATATCCTCAACATGGAATGCCACCTCCCTGACCTCCCCAATCCAGCTCTTCATAACTTCATCTGTGAGATAGTTTATTCCAATTTGTCGTATAAGTTTGCTCATGATTCTAAGTTGCTTCCCTATTCCTTTAATCTTCCAAGGCAGTTGATTCAAGTTAGGAACTTTTACAGACAGCTTATTTGTTATTGCCTTGGCGGCATCATCTTCTATAATGGAATCAATCTTCGCAACAGCGATGAGTATAGATCCGGCCATTTGTGCTGAAAATACAGACATGGCGTGTTACGTTGTAGAAAAAGAATGTATGAAGTAAAAGTGTTTCAGTAAGAAGTGAAGTGGATTTTTCCCCTGGTGCCTCTTTTTCTTTTCTGATTCAACTACCTCATCAACCCATGCTATAGCATAACCTAAAACCTTACTATAAAGCATTAAAATTTTCATGGATAAATATAATAGGTACAAGTAATCAAAATTGATTATATTTATTCTCTATATTCATTTCTGACATAACTTACTTAGATACTCTATCTGGTTATGATAAATTTACAAATTATTCTATATATTTTTCATCCTTTGCATTATTACACATCCATGGGTTTTTAATAAGTATTTAGTTGAAACATTAGATTAAGTTATATCAGCTTTTATTGCATCTTCTTTCATGGCATGCTTTCAACTTTTGATCTTATTAGTCACTGTAATTTTTTTATCTATGTGTTAAGTTCAGACTCTAGTGTTCATTGTATCTCTTATTCGTTTTATGAAAATCATTGATTCTAGGTCATAGACTCCGTTCTAGGTTACTACAATGTCATAAACATTTGTTTCAACCTGGACCAGGGCACTCAAGTTGTATAGTCAAAACATATAAAAGTAGCAATTTAAAAAATTTAGTGTCATAGAGTTTTAATATGATTTAAAATTAATTGTTTTTGTCCTTGCAAGTATACTTGGCATACATGGTAACACGTAGCATTTATGTTTACTTTAAATTTAACAATTGCAGAAGTGGGTAATTTAGGAATATATAGTGTATTTATAGTTAATTAATTCTTTACCATAATACATTATATTGGTAATTTAGATGTAGATTTGAAGGACATTTTAGTTTACATTTAATGAGGACATATGAGGATAATTTAAATACAGATTAAATGAGTTACTTTATATTATTTTTCGCAATGACAAGTGTGTGTTATTTCAAAGCAAATTTAGGGGTTACTTTAAATCATCTTTCATAATGACAGGGTTTAGTAGTTTGGATGTTGAATTATGGGGCTATTTATGTTTTTCATAATGATATAAATGGTTTTTTTAAAAATATATATCACAGGGCTATTATTCTCTATGAGGAATAGAGCTGCTCGAATTTTCTGGATTATTACAATAATGTATATGATTTATCTTTTTTCGGAAAGCATCTTGTGAGGATTAATATGGAGATAGCATTGACGACCTCTACTTAGTAATATTAAGATATGTATTGTTATCCTTTGCGTTGCACCTCTGTGATCTTTAAAATGTATTTAGTTGAAAGCTAAGTTTAAGTTATATCAACTTGTTTGCATCCACTTCAGTAACAACTTGAATCTATATTTTGGAATTTAAATTCCGATTTTATTAGTTGTTGCAATTTTCGTCCACATTTTAAGTTAAAAAATCATGTGGTTATTACAGCCCCACAAATTTACATCTGGATTACCCAATAAAGCTATCAACTAAAATATCCATTGAATCCACATATAAAAACTAATATAAGCTATTTAAAATAATTCAATAACCACTAAGTTTGCTGAATGTTTCTACATTATATATGCCTACATTTGTTAAACTAAAATAAGCATAATGCTATGTGCGAGCAGTAAACCAAGTAAACATCCATGTTAGGATAAATATTTATTTAATGGTTCATCAAGTGCAGAAAAATGCCCCTTTAACAAACAATGTACAGTTCACTTTAAATTCTATTAGTAATCCATGACAACTATTTTCTAAGTGGTTATTTTGAATAATTTTATACATTTTTACTAAAAATTATGTCACATCAATACTGCTTATTATATTTAAACACTATATGGTTTTATAAAACAATATGACTATATATGTAATTCTTCAAGATAGCAAATTCAATACCTTAGTTCACCACTACAAAAGATTTATAGAGGTAGCTGAAACCACTTTCCAGAGACAGCCTGGTCCACTGACTGTGAAATGGTCTCTAGACGTAGGGCCTTTCTATTGGGCCCGCCTAACTAGCTACACAAGCCGAGGCTAGGTCTGCCTTCCTCTAGAAATAAAGACCTACGTCTAGCAAAATCAATTTTGTTATAGTGGTTGGATGTTTGCATGTTCATGTGGAAAAGTCAAGCACAGGATTAGATATTATTTTTTATGCAATACATGTGAAAATGCTCTATTGATTCAGTTTATGGTCATTGACTAAGGATTGAAGCAACCTATTAGTCTGAAAGTTGAGAGATGAAATAGGAGGCAATGGATGTATTAGGTTTTCTTTCCCTATGTTTGCTACAGAGGTGCATATCGACTACTCAATACAACAAAAACTTTCTATTTTTGAGACTAGATAGAACAAAACAAGATCGTGTAACACTTTCATATTGGACAGTTCTATTAAAATAATTATAAAGATAGAAGACGAATAGACAGTAGATGTGAAAACCGTCAGTTACTTATTAGCTGGTAGCTAATGAAGGAACCTAATCAGATGTCATGTTACCAACCTTGGTATGGCCCGCCCAAGATACCACTCGATGAGATTACAGATTCTTTGTTGCCACCAGTCTGTCAACAAAAGAAAAAGGAGCTTTAGAAAGGGGGAAATCAGTAGTCTGCTCCCTACAGAATTGTGTTGGATGCATGCTAGAAGCTGCAACCAGAAAACTTCGAATAAGAAATAAATTGAAAATTACAGTATTTAGCTTTGTTATGTAACAACAGTTAATAGATAGATGTGTTTGCAGTCATAAACAAAAATTTTGTTTTTTTTTTTTCCTTTCTTAGCTTGGTTAGTTTATGTTCAATGCCAAAACTGTTAGGGCATACTAACCAACCTAACAACAGTGTCAAGAAAGGAAACAACAAAAATTTCAAAGCCAAATTGTGGAAAACAAGAGTGAGTATTTTGCTCACTTTAGTGTTCTGAAAATATTTTAGACAATTTTTTTAATAATTTTTCATGTTTCCCATATATTGAAAATGATACACAGTCAAAGGCTTGTCACGTGGATGTCAAACATTCTGTTTCCATGCCCACATGTTTCATTTGTGCACAAAGAAATATTGGCTTCCATGTTTTACATATAGAATGTGAATGATATTACCTCTTTCATTTGAAAATGTGAATCTATTTCCACAGTCCCGGTCTCATCCAATTTCCTGACAATATCCTTTATTGTAGGTCTTTTACGTCGTTCCTTCTCCATGCAGTTAATTGCAATCTCGATACATCTTTTGACTTGTTTGCAATCTACTTCAAGTGATTCATAATTCGGTATCTCTTGTAAACTTCTCTTCCAGTTCTCATGTACCTTCAAAGTAGTTACACAAAGTAAAGGAATCACAAAGACATTAACATTAAGGAATTTGGGATATGTGAAGCACCAAGTATTAACATTCCTGAGTACACTAGGTTTGGGACAAGTCAAACTTTCCTAAGTTTGACCAAATTATTAAAAAATATATATATCAACATTTATTTCTCCAAATCGGTTTACAATGAAAATATATTTCATCATTAATCTATTGATACTTATTTGGTATGTAAATGTTAATACTTTTTATATAGATTTGGTCAACTTTGGAATTATTTAACTCCTCGAGAAGTGATAATTGCATTATTTTTGAACGGAGGGTGAAGTATGGTGTGATGCCAACTTGCTACAATGAAAAGCTTCAAATAGTGTGCTAGTACCTAAAATGCTTACATAATCAATAAACTCTTGGGCGCCCATGTCAGCGATATCGAAATATCCTGTAATTCCAGTGATTATCTGTGCAATTATAACACCTAAGCTAAATATGTCATACTCTTGTGAGATTACTTGATTGTTAATGAATTCGGGCGGCAAGTATCCACTACAAAATTATATAAATGACATGGGTGAAGTGAGATTAAGAAATAAGCACAACTTAGCTGATGAAATGTTATGCTCACTTGAGACATTAATCTTACACTGTCCCTAGAGGACTCATTGTCTTTCTGGTGTTCCCTTCACCAATGAGTCTAGATAATCCAAAATCTGCAATTTTTGGCACCATCTTTTCATCTAGCAGTATATTGTCTGGTTTTAGGTCAAAATGGAAAATGGGAACTTCCAATCCCTCGCGAAGGTATTTTAAACCATTGCAGATTCCCTTAATTATTTTATAGCGTATGGGCCAATTGTTGCCTAGATATTCACCTGCAAGAGCAACATAGTATTCTTTTATATATACATGTCCACGTGTGCCAGAAAAAATGTCATGCAGTACCGTGAGCACAAACCTGAAAGGAGCTTGCCAAGGCTTCCATTGGGCACATATTCAAGGCAGAGTGCCCTGTGTATCCTCTCACAAACTACTAATTTTCCTTTGTGCTCTACAATTTCATCCTCAGTTTCGTCACAGAAGCCCACTAATCGTACAATATTAGGATGCTTGAGCCTCTTGAGGTTTTCAAATTCATTTTGGAATTGCTGGTCACTGATCTCTGGTGTGAAATAATGAAGTACCTTAACAGCAACCACTTCTCCATCTTCAAGCAATCCCTATTTATCAACTTTTGTAATTACAAATACTACATTTGGACTTGTCCCTATGCTAACAGTAACAGATGGAAATGAAATTAAATCATGTTTAGCTCCGTTCATTGTCCACATCCTCGCACAACCAAAGCTAACAACAAAATCAATCCACAAGAAAATTGAGATCTTAATTTTACAGTCTGTTATAGCCAGTCTCAAAAAAGGCTGTTTTTCACCGCCAACCAAAACAAGTTTGCCTTAAAAAGAGTCAGTGATAAGGTTTTCAGAAAAATAACATTGATGGTTTTTCCTTTCGGTTTTGGCTGTATCACATTAGCACATCACCTACAGTTTTTATTTATAAAACTATCTATGCATGATAAGTTTTCTTTCCTCAGAAACACAGGAATGTTGCGTATCAATAGATGAGGGTACATCCCGCACACCCACAAGACAGAATAGAGCTGCATGATATGTTCTTTAGAATATAAGAGGGTACATCCCACACACCCACAAGACAGAATAGAGCTGCATGATAAGTTCTTTAGAATATATTTTTGACATACAGTATTTTCTACCCATGGGTTTTTGAGACATCCTGTCACCTTTTATCTTTTCTGATGTAGTCTCTAAAGGGCGTACCCAGTGCAGAGAGCTCCCGCTCTGTGCGGGGTCTAGGGAAGGGTGCCAGTGGCAAGCCTTACCCTTGCCTGTGCAATGCGAGGAGACCGCGACTCGAACCCGGGACCTTCCGGTCACAGGCAGTAAGACTCTACCGCTTGCACCAGGCCCGCCCTTCTTTCTGATGTAGTCTCTAAAAATCCATAATCCCACACACCCACATCCTGTCACCTTTTAACAATATCTTTGACTTGGAACTTTTTATTAAATCTGTGTGAGAAATTGAAAGGAATTTTTAGAATCAGTCCACTTTTACTTAAAACAGATTATGTGTAGTTTGTATAAATAGTATTGGATGGTAATATGGATAAATTGTTGTAACGGGCTTGCTGAATATTTTTGCGTAAATGTTTACACATAATTACTAGAAGAGAGGAAACAAAGTAAAACATTAGAAATGTTGCTGAATTTATAGAACATGTTATATTGTACAGCTAAAAAATGAAGGAAGATGTCCAATTTCAAGCATGATACCTTAAACACTCGTCCAAACGAACCACGGCCAAGTTCATGTGCGAAATCATTTGTTATCTTTTTAACCAATTGATATGTTAGCTTCCTTGGATCATCAAATATCCGGCCTGCCCTGTTCTCCATGCTTTTGCTTCTGGTTGAAGAGTAATCCACATTTCACGCAGGAGCATTTATGTGTTTATTCTTTTGCATCAAGGTAGTAGGCTAGTAGCCTAAAAAAAGGTTTGTAGAAATACATCCTTGTCTTGTCTTCTACGACACGGTAAAACAAGGTTTTTGCAACAATAAGAAACACAAACAAGTTACAAATGGGAGGAGCAGAAATAGCAAAGCTTTCTGATGAAACCGTAGATCTGCAATGAAAATATCCAAATCCATCAGAAACTAAGGCAGGACAATCACACAAGAAGGTATATCAAACCTGTCGGGGAGGACCGTACCCGGAGACAGGAATTCAGATGCAAACGAGATTATGCCTGGTGACCTGGTCCTACAAGCCAGAATAATACAGTCCGGGTCTGAACTTCTAATAAATAGAATCCTCAGAACACTTAAATCTCCCAACCAGATTTATGTTCCATCAGTGATTTTAATTCTTAAATCTGTTGTAGAAAATAACAAGAGGGAAAGAATCAACAGGAGAAGGCAGAGATTTCTTCTGCTCAGATGCTGATACACTAAAAAAAACTGCCAAGAAAAAACGAGACCGACGTACAGGTACTGATGATGAGCAAGTAAACCTGCTGAGCAAATAAAGCAACATTTGAGATCTTGTACAGAGATTTCTTCATACAGCCGCACATGATGTCTACATAAGTTTCATTAACTGCAAACAGAGATACAGAACCATGTACGCACCTTTCTATTCGCCTCATCTCGCTGTTGACCGGAGAGGAGAGAAAGAGAACATTGAATTGGGGATACGGACAGACGGAGCTCAATAATGCAATGAACCAGCTGTACCTGAAAGCTGCTTACCCGCTACCACTTTATCACGCTCCTACTTACTCCCTCCCTCTGTCTAAATATCTGTCGTTTGCTTTTTCCAATAAACAACTTTGACTAAATATATATTAAAAAATATTAATATTTATAGTACATAATTAGTACCATTAGAAATATCTTTGAATCTAGTTTTTTTAATAAATTTATTTAGAGATACAAATATTGCACGTATTTTCTATAAATCGAGTCAAACTTATGGTACGCATACCAACGGCGACAGATATAAAGAACGGAGGGAGTACACTCCTACTCTATTTCAACAAAAATAAAAAAATGATGTGGTGATTGGTTAGATGTATATACCCCACTCAGCTTAGTGTGATGTAAGTTCCTGTTTACTAATCATATCCGCACGTTGCTGCGAGAATAGTAATAGTAATAGTAATAGTAATAGTAAATAGTAATAGTAAACTTCATATAGCGCCTGGCATCCGCGCGCGGAGGAGGCCTCTGGTTACTGTTCACGTACGGTTATCCATTGCCATTGTGCCACGTGTTTTTGTGTAATCATAGATTAATGGAGTTTGGTTCACGCAGCCACTCAGGTTGAGCGTCCTCCTGCTTGTGTACTCCGAGTGCGTCAACAGTATGCATCTACCACGTGCTCTGTTCAGAGAGGTCGTGCGTGTCTGGTCCTCCTTTCGGTCTCGTGTGGTTGGTTGGCGCCCACTTATGTGTTGCGGTTGCCTGGACCACATCACATCAGCTTTTCCTCGCTCCCTCCGTCGTTTCTTCCTCGCTCCCTCCGTCGCCTCGCCCTAGATCTGCGTCCACGCCGCCCCGCGGCACCGCTCTCCCCTGCCGGAGCGAGAACGTCGTCCCCTGCTCGCTGATGCGGCGACCGTCCCAGATGGCGGCTCTGCTTGCGGATAGTTGTGTCGCCTCTTCCTCCCCTGCCGACAGCGCACGTGGATGATGCGGACGGCCCTACTGCTGGACGCTGGCTGCGTGCACGGATCCAGGACGGACAGGCAGCGATGGCACCCTCTCCCCTCGCCGGCAGCGCCGGCAGATGCGGCGGCCAGCCCGCTTGGTGGTTGCGCACCTGCGTGGGTGGATGTGGAGGCCGGCCTTGCTAGAGGTTGCGTGTGCGGATCCAGGACGACGGCGAGGACGCCATGGCGACGGCCTGCAAAACCTAACGCAGGTGCGCATCAACATGTACGCACTTTCAGGTTAGGTTAACTGATGTTGTCTTATGACCTCATAGGTGATTTCAGTTGTAGATTAACCAGAGCAGCCTTTTGCTTTGCCTTTGGTGACAACTGCTTTCCTTTTGCTCTGGCTTTGTTGATACTGACTAATAGCTTTACTTCAATTTTCACCGCTGCCTTTCTAGGTGCATAAACAATATCCCTTTTAATTTGCAAAGAAATCAAACCTCTATAGTTTAGTTCTCTATTGGATCCCTGTTCGCTTCACTTGGATCTTTGTCTGAATCCTGATTTGTTTTAGACATTTGTGATCGCAGATTTTATCAGACTGTCGATGCTGCTGTCTTCGAAACATATGCTTCTACATTCCAACTATGAAGCCATGCTGTTGCTTTGAATTCTGAAACGATGAAGAATCAAGTGACTGGCCATACGAGAGTAACTAAGCTGTGGCGTCTTCAGCGCCATATGTCTGCAGTGAAAATTGCCAAGCCTGTAGTGAAATACTGAACAATATAGCTATATGATCTAATCTGGTACTAAAGAAGCCTAGCTATATTTGTGCAATGAGAGTTCCTTCGTTCCATCTTTCTTCCATGTGATACATTTTGTTTTCCTTTTCTTTAGATTCGATTCCTTTCCCTCTTCTCTTATTTTAGGATAAGGTGTGGTTGTACTATGCTCAATGCCTGAACCTTGTGTGGTATGCAGAATGTGCACTGCCGGGTTCAATCAGGAAAAATCAAGTAGGTTTCTTGCACTTCTTTTGTGATCTCTTACAGTTGAATAAATGATTCTAGAACTGACATATTAGGAAATTTACTTTATACATGCTAGCCCCTATAGCTGCGCTTTGGCTTCCTCTACTTCGGGTGCATACACTATGTGTGGGCTTAAATGGATTTTAAAATTTAGGTTACCTCTGTAATTTTTTACTCTACATTTTAGTTCATTTTTCATCTCTTGAGTAGGTTTTTTTTTAGGCTCAGCATTGTCCTCACCCTTAAAATTTACCTGATACGTACATGGTTTCTTATTTGCAATGTTCTCTAGAGGTCATTGTTTGTATGATTTTAATTGTACCTTTGTGTAAAAAAATTTCATGTCCTCTATGATTTGACCTAATACTCACCTGATTCGATTCCTTGAGACCTCTGCCTTAGTTGCAATCACTGGTGGACATTTTCTTTAGTGATCTGGTTGCGGAGCACAGCTAAACCTTTTGTTTCTTTAGCTAACAGGAGCACCTTTCTTCTGCAGTTACGATTGGGTGGCCTTTCCCTTTATTTTTGGCTGTGGTGATGGGCTGTTTAGGTAAACAAGGGCGCTCTTTAAGCACTTAATTATTAAATCTTAATGCATAGTAAGTGCTGCTTTTCTCTTCAACTATATAGTCCACTTGCCCTGTTTAGGCAATGTAACCTACCTCCTTGTGGTAAAATAGGCTACATTGTTTGGAATGACACAACAAATGTGTTTGACCATGCCTACCTTTGTTTCATACTATTTGTTCTCCATGTATGCTTAATTAGATGTTTCACAATATTTCACTTTTACCATACATCATATCTATACACGAAAATTTACTATGTTCCGATCAGTATCAATATGCAGTTATTGTTGCTCAGTGCAGTTTTGTATTGCCAACAATGGTTACATCAAAGATTTATGCCTATTATTGCTTTCCCCTTTTTCCCACCCTGAACTCACTTATCATGTTCAGAACACACTTACACTTCACAGGAGCAGCACTTTTCTTATATTAAACAATAAATGCTATCAACTATAATTTTAATAATAAAGATCTTTAGCTTTATTCTATTACAGGTTTAAGCAAGCTTTTGACACTGAATTTTGAAGTATGCCTACATGTTCTCTTTCCTATAGGTTGTATGGCGGTATACCAGCGAACACAATGACAAATTGTCATAGCTTGATTCAGCTTCTTTTCTTCCGTCCAGTCATAGTGAAGGGCTTTTTGGCAAAATATTAAAGTTTTCTCCCGTCTTTAGACTACACATACAACCTGGCGTATGCTGGAAATTCCTCATTTTTTTTAAAACCTTTCAGATGACATGTAGGGTAGGCTATGGTGTAACTTAATACGGCAGGATCAAGTTCCATGTAGCCTATGCCAAAACTTTGTTTTTTTTGCATTGTAATTTTTGGGTGCCGAGACAGTTGTGAATAAGATTGCTACTGTGATTAATCTGACGCTTCCAGATACTTTTAGATTATTTGTTGGGCACATACAAGAACAAGAATGATGATAACTGTTTTTAGTAGCTGAATGTTGCTCTGTTCTTGAAAAGGCTACTTATACTACTGTAAAAACAATATTGGTATTTTCTTATATCAGGCTAGCCTTTTCGTTCTTTATTTGGAACCTCTTCTCTTTTGGTACGTCAGTATCTTAAAAGACTCGCGTGGCTGTATATATATGTAAGAAATATGCATATTGAGGCGCGCGTTGGATAGGGGCGCGGCAGAGCGCGCCTGCCGTCCTAGTTGTACATGAACTAGAATAAAATTGCTTCCTGGCTAGGGCCATGTACCGTTTCTTTTTCCTCTGTGTGCATTGGCGCATTGGGGCAGCTCGCTTTTAAGCATTAGCGTTGTGTATACGTGCAATCCTCCGAGCGTGTTCGCGAAAAAAGAATTAGAATAAAATTAGACTAAATTACTTATATGAATGAATAAACTATTATAAATTAATGCTAGTAGATAATGTGACTAATGACAATAATTAAATGCATGTGATACTTTTTTCTATTGTATCTGAATGAATTTAGTACTATGGTCAAATGGTATGTACACGCAAGTGGTGTAATCATGTCCTTCTAAATCAGGAGTCTTTACTGCGCATTGCTGCAGGTCAGAACTTTCTTTTCCCTTCAGAATTATGTATAATAAGCCTTGAGACCTTTGATGATTTGCTCAGAAGATTCGTGATGAACAGATGATATTAGAAAACCTTGAGACCTTGTACGGATTACACTAATCACTGCAACATATAATCATGGGTAACGAAATTGGAATTTGGAAAACATTGTCCTTTGCTGGGACAAAGCCGCCAAGTGTGTTTGATTGGAACAACGCAAAAGGAATCACACTGGAGAGATCAGAGATGGGATTGGGCAATCACCTAAGTTCCAAACCATGGGGGTTCAGCGTCGGTGCGGTGCGGCACGCTTGGCCGCCTGTTTGTTCCAGTCTCCTGCTCCCAGCCCCGGTGGCGGCGGACTAGGAAAAATCAAGTCCCCACTCTGTGCCCGCATCATGTCAGTGGCTCGCCCCATCGTCCCTGCGACTTCCTCATCCTCCGTCCGTGTAATGCTGCCGCCACCGAGTGACGCGCCGACACCCCTCCCCGTCGTCTCCAACTCCGATTTCGGCATCTCCTTTATGATTTGAGGGTTTCTTCTCCAAATCCAATGCTAGAGCAGTAGAGCTCCTCCTCCGTCTCGACTCCTAGAGGCCCTGTTCGGCTGGCTGGAAAAATGGCTTATGTTGATACTGATTTGTTGTGAGAGAAAAACACTGTTATTTCGCTGAAAAGATACAGCTGATAAGTTCGGCATCAGGTGTAGGGCAACTACAGGTGCAGAGCCTGCAGGCGGGGAAGAGACCTGACGAGTGACAGTGGCGCAACCGCGCAAGTCCCCAGCCCCAGTCCAGCCCCAGGCGTGTGTCCCAAACTCAGGGCTGGTAGCTGCAGTTGCAATTGCAACACTAGAGCCCAACGTACATTTTTCTTTTTCTAATAACAAACACACCGAATGAGAATCCAATATTGAAATTTCTTTATTTGCTACGTATTATAAACTACTCCTGCTTAATTACAAGCATCACCTAAAAAATTTTGTAGCCTCAGGTGCATGAAGCCATGAATTCAACATTATCCTATTGTTTTGTACCCTTTTGATAGATTTTCAAACAAAAAAGTCTGTTGTCAAAAAAAACAAAAAAGTCAGCATTACATTTCAATAAAATTATATGAAGCCCCTCAAAAAAAATTATATGAAGAGCCGAAGCTTTCCCCCTAAAATTAAAATGGTCTATAAGACAATAAGCACCGGTCAGTACTCTGCAGCCAAGCCAATGTGTCACCAATATGATTTTCTCCCATTCTCATATACAACATAGTTTTTAGCCCATCAGACATGTGATGGAATCTATACTATCTATATGCAAATGCTCCAGCGCGGGCGTCCATCCTGCATCCATCCAAACGGACGCTTCTAGTTGGGCCGGTGGACCGGTCCACAGTCCTCCTCCCAGACGCCATATACACGGTTTCTAAAAAAAGAGAAGACATTTTCCCCACCCAGCACCGATCGCCGCAGGCGCCTCCGCCGCATCGCCCACCCTTGGCTCACTTTCTCTGCCGCTGGGGCCGCTCGCCGCGAGCAGCAAACCTGCCGATCGACCGCTGCTGCTGCCCGACCGCTGCTTGCCTGTGGAGAGGGAGACCGCAGCCGCCCGACCGCCACTGCCGCCTCCACCACGGGGTCCAGACGTCTGGTCAGCGGCCAGGAAGACCTCCGCCTCCGACGTGCCGTGGCCTAACGTCCACCTCCCGCTCACGGCCATCGCTAGGAGCACCCCAGGAGAGGGGGTCATCGCTGGCTGGGCCCAGGTGCAGGCGTAGCTAGCCGCTGCCAGGCCGCGACACCATCCTGGCCGGAACCGTCCGTTCCCCACTTTGCTCTGCGTAAAAAGGGTGAAAAATGTATGTTGCAAGCTCACATTTCAAATGTTTCAGATGTTTTAAAGGTATATTGCAAGTATTTCATATGGATGTTGCAAAAGTAGATCGGGATGTTGCATATGTTGCAATGGTTGTACACGTATATTGCAAGAGCATGTCTCCAATGTTTCATCTGTTTTTTCTGACGTATGTTGCAAGCGTGTGTTATTTGGATGTTGCATATGTTTTTACACGTGTTAAAAAGTGTTTATCTATATGTTGCTAATGTTTGCAATGTTTTTCAATTGTTTTTAAGTGTTTTTGCAAGTGTTTCAGACGCGTGTTTCAAGTATTTCATCTTTCTTTTTTTTATGTTGCAAATGTTGCATATGAATGTTTCAAAAATAGATCGAATATTGCACATGGGTGCGCGTGGGAAGCGGGAGGGAGCATGAACGGTCCCCACGCGAGCGATGTTCAGCGGCACGAGCCCCGCGTGGCCGCGCGAGATGCTAGCGCAGGCGAGCAACGTCCGGCCAGCGCGGACCCATGGTGGACACGCGAAAACTGACTATAGCCGCGGGTGTCCGGACGCGGGGTCCGTCCGAACGTCTAGGCGCTAGCAGTGCCACTATATATAAGGCATGAAAAAAAATTCAAAATACATGGAGATGCAAGTTTGATCATAACATCATTTGCGTGAAGTTCAATACAGAAGGCAAATGTCTCGAACGAAAAAGTATTATTAAAGCAACTGAACCAACACAACGCATAGAGTATATGGGTCTAACGAAGACAGTCAAGGCAAGCGTTGAGTCTGCAAGTAAAATCCAGATATAACAACAATTCATGACTTAATGGAAGAAAAAGGGATTAAAAAGTACAAAAAACATAGTTCTTTCACAGACACACCATACAAGCATAATAGTGCAGAAATAACCATTTGGCTGTCCCCCGTCCTAGACGCGAATCTCTGGAACATGCTGCATCTTCTGGTGCATCCCATTTGTTAGCCACTGTGTTCTAAACACCCTGTGCAGGTACAGAAGCCAAAGCTTCTTGAGGGAGAGAAGCAATTCGATGCCCTGAGGGACCTTATCCAGCTGCGCTAGAGACATGATGTACAGACCTTCGATGCATGGAAGAGCACCATGTCCAATCTCCAGCTGCTCGACGTTAGGCATTTTCTTCACGACGAGTGTTTTCAGGTGAGGGAAGCACCCTGCATAAAGAACCAAAGTGCTCGCACTCTTCACCCTGTTAAAGCTCAAATATGTGAGGTTTGGCACGTGTGGAGCAAGGACCCCCAGTGGATCTTCACCAAGCTGACACCAGCTAAGCGCTAAATATTTTAGATGTTTCCCATGGTTGCGAAATATTGGATATTCCAGTGCCTCATCAGCCCAGCGCCCCCTTACAATTAGTCTGTGGAGCTTGGGAAATTTCGGCGCAAGGGCTTGGAGGCAAAGTGTCTCATTCACATCTTTTGCAGAGATTAGGAGGCTGGAAAGAAGTGGCATTGTCGAAAGGGTCGCAAAAAGATTAGCACAATCTTCAGTACTAACATTGTCGATCCATATGCCTCTGAGTTGCATCAGTTCCTTCAGCTGTTCAGCCAAGTATTTGCTCGCCTGCACTGTCTCAAGAGTCTGTAGCTCTTCAAGGTTCAGCAGACCTTTAGGTGCTTCCACTCCAATGAAATATCTGAACTGTGACTGCTTCTCATCTGCAAACCTGTCAGCCAAAAGGTGCCTTAGTTTCTTGACCTTAACCATCCCTCGTGGCAGCTTCTCTAGTTGAGTTTGTTTCATGTCCAGAGTGTGGAGGTTGAAGAGCTTCTCGATGGACTCTGGGAGTGACTTGACTTTGGTGCGCCTTAACCCAATATACTGAAGGTTAAAGAGGTTTCCTATAAATGCTGGCACCTCAGTGATCTCAGAATCTTGCAGCTCAAGAACTGTCAAATAGCTTGATTGAGACATAATTGAGGATACCATGTCAGGGGAGAATTAAATTGTTCCCTGGGACACAAGAGTTCGAAGACATGGAAATTGAACCTTAGGTGCCGCATTGACATTCCACCCACATAACAACAGGCGACGGACATTCTTGTCCACCTGTATCAGTTCACCATATTCATTTGCGGAACCAAACTTCTCTTCTTTGGCAACACAAAGTGCCAGGTCACGCATGATATCATGCATCTTGCAAGTGCTAACCCTGCCAAGCTCATCATAGTCTACAAGTTCAAGCATATTACGGTGGATCAGTTCCATGAGATTTCCCTCAGCCACTTCCTCTGGTGTATTCTTCTCTTTGCTCAGAACAAAACCTTCTGCAACCCAAAGCCGCACAAGGGTTTCGCATGACATTGGGTAGTCTTCAGGAAACAAGCTGAAATACAGGAAGCAATTTCTGAGGTCTCCAGATAGATCATGGTAGCTTAGATTTAAGATTGCTCGGACATGATCGTTGGTTGACAACTCACTCCGAAGCTGGTTGTATGTTTGATTCTGCTATAGATTGTGATTCTGTTGATTTGGGCTAACCCTAGAAGGGTAGCTATATAGGTACCATACATGGGCCACATGGGCCTAGCCTCATGGTCCTAATACATTCACACTCCAACACTCCCGCAGTCTGAACTACCGGCGCAGCGGAGTTCTAGACTGAACAAGAAAGAAAACAAGTAAGTGCACAACACACACAGGACCCCCCGCAGCCACAACTAGCCACTGGAGACGTTGAGGCTGGAGTGAAACTCGGAGAAGGTTGAGGAAGGGAGGCCTTTGGTGAAGATGTCCGCAAACTGGGAGGTGGTCGGGACGTGAAGTACTCGGACGTCGCCGATGGCCACACGGTCGCGGACGAAGTGTAGATCGATCTTCACATGCTTGGTCCGCTGGTGCTGCACGGGGTTGGTGGAGAGGTAGACCGCGCTGACGTTGTTGCAGTAGACGAGCGTGCTCCTGGCGAGGGGGCGGTGAAGCTCGGCCAGAAGCTGGCGGAGCCAAGCGGCTTCGGCCACGCCGTTGGCAACGGCACGGTACTCCGCCTCGGCACTGGAGCGTGAGACCACCGGCTGGCGCTTGGACGACCAAGAGACAAGGTTGCCCCCGAGGAAGACAGCGTAGCCGGAGGTGGACCGGCGGGTGTCCGGACAGCCCGCCCAGTCAGCGTCGGTGTAGACAACCAGCTCGGCAGTGGAGGACCGGCCGAGGAGTAGCCCGTAGCCAATGGTGCCACGGAGGTACCGGAGAAGCCGCTTCATAGCAGCCAGGTGGGGCTCCCGCGGAGCATACATGTAGAGGCAGAGCTGCTGGACGGCATAAGTGATGTCCGGCCGTGTGAAGGTGAGGTACTGGAGTGCGCCAGCAAGACTCCGGTAGGCGGTGGAGTCCGCTGGCCCAAGCATCGGACCCCCAGCCTCGGACAGCTTGCCCTGGGTGTCAACCGGGGTAGAGCAGGACTGGCAGGCGGTCATCCCTGCTCGCTCCAGAATGTCACAAGTGAACTGCCGCTGGTGGAGGAACAGGCCTGAAGGTCGGGGCTCAACAGTGATGCCGAGGAAGTGGTGGAGCACCCCAAGATCCTTCATAGCAAATTCCTTCCGGAGAGAGGCAATGATGCGGTGGAGCAAAGACTCGCTGGAGGCGGTGAGAACAATGTCATCCACATAGAGGAGCAAGTAAGCAGTCTCGCCCCCATAGTGGTATATGAATAGGGAGGTGTCAGACTTGGCCTCCGTGAACCTAAGAGTCTGCAGGAAGGTAGCGAATCGAGAGTACCAAACCCGGGGTGCCTGCTTGAGCCCGTAGAGAGACTTGTTGAGCCGGCAGACGAAGTCAGGACGAGAAGAATCCACGAAACCGGCCGGCTGACTGCAATAGACCGTCTCAGTGAGAGTGCCATGGAGGAAGGCATTCTTGACATCCAGCTGATGCACAGGCCAGGAACGCTCGAGAGCCAGGGAGAGGACGATGCGGACTGTAGCTGGCTTCACCACGGGACTAAAGGTCTCAGCATAGTCAATGCCAGGCCGCTGAGTGAAGCCGCGGAGGACCCAGCGAGCCTTGTAGCGCTCCAAGGAACCATCAGCACGCCTCTTGTGTGTCCAGATCCACTTGTCGGTGACAATGTTGGAGCCCAGCGGACGGGGCACGAGGTCCCACGTCTGGTTGGTGATGAGGGCCGCGTACTCCTCGTCCATCACGCGGCGCCAGTGAGGATCCGCCAAGGCTGCGCGGACGGAAGAGGGTACTGGAGAGATCCCCGGCTCGCAGGCGGCGGCAGTGAGGGCCTGCGGGCGAGACGCCTGCCTCGTCACCATCGGGTGAGTGTGACGAGGGTCCCGGTGAAGAAGAGGCGGGTGGTACACCGGCGGGTTGGCGCGAGAGCACGGCGAGGCCGGCGGAGCATGCACCGGCGACGACGGCGCTGGTGACGAAAGCGGCGGAGCCGGCTCACGCCGACGCTCGTAGACGATGCTAAAGCGACCGGGAGGAGGTGAGGGTGGACTCGGCTCTAGCCGGCGCTGGTAGACGAGTCCGAAGCGCCTGGGAGGAGGTGGGGTCGGTGCGCTCGGTCCCGCGATCGGAACGACAGCATCTGGCACGACGGGAGGCAGCGAAGCCACAGGGAGCGAGGGTGGAAGCTCCGGGGCTGCCTCGGCTGTGTCAGGTACCGGAGGAAGGTCCTGGTGCGAGTCCGGCAGGGGCGAGGCAGGACCACCAGGAGAGTGCGCCGGAGCAGTACCTGCAGGGTAGAGGGAGAAGGGTGGCAGAATCACCGGGTCAGTGGGAAAGAAGGAAGCCTCCGCAGGGTCAGCGGGAGGTGTGGGTGGAGAGGTGGTTGAGTAAGGGAATGTCGACTCATCAAACACGACATGGCGAGAGATGAGGACACGGCTAGAGGCAAGGTCAAAGCATCGGTAACCCTTGTGATCCGGAGAGTATCTGAGAAAGACACAGAGGGTCGACCGAGGAGCCAGCTTATGGGGAGCGGTGGCGGCGGTGTTAGGGTAACACGCACACCCGAAGACTCGAAGGTGGTCGTACTGAGGAGGGGTACCGAAAAGAGCGTGGTGAGGCGTGGGAGCTGGGCAGGCAGTAGAAGGAAGTCGGTTAAGGAGATAGGTGGAGGTGTGCAGACACTCAGCCCAGAAGCGAGCGGGTAGAGATGCCTGGAGCAGAAGGGTGCGCATGATGTCATTGGTTGTGCGGATCATGCGTTCTGAGATGAGGTATACGGACAAGACATGCGGAGCTGGACACCGTATGAAAGGAAGAAGGCACGTGAGGTTGAGTTATCGAACTCACGGCCATTGTCGCACTGGACAGCCTTGATGGTGAGGCTGAACTGAGTGGATACCCAAGCGAAGAAGTGGCTGAGAGTGGGGAACGCTGTAACAGAACCGCCCAATTATACGAAATTAAGTAAGAAAATCATCCAACGAGCGGACGATTTAGCAAACTTAAGCCCGTATAATCCGGTAGTTTGTGAAATCACGACGGATTTCAAACCAGTTCACATAACAGCCAAGATCGTAATAAGTCTAGCGGTCACCATCATAAGTTACATAAAAGTTCGCAGCACAAAATACATCGGAGTTTAAACATAGTTATTACAAACCAGGTTCAAATAAAAGTAGCGGAAGCAGTAGCTCAAACCACACACACGGTGTTTGAAATAAAGTGCCAGCTCATGATCATCTCCAGCAAAAGCATCAGACGAGAAATAGTGAATGACCACTGCCGATGGTCCTAAGCTTCGCCCATCGCAGGATAGAGGCAGTTGATACAGTAGCCGTAATACATCTGCCCATCTGCAATAAGTGGGAACAAAGCCCTGAGTACGAGAAGGTACTCAGCTAGACTTACCCAACAGAACCAAAAATAAAATGACACCAAGGATCATGACAGACTTTCTGGTGGGGTAGCTGACTTATTTGCAAGAAAAGCATATTTAATCTTAACAATTCTTTTTTTCAAAAGCCTGAGATAAATTAATCTTTATTACCCTGTCAACTATGTTTGCAGCTGTACTAGAATAACCTGTGATTAAGCAAATAAGGATCACCGATGACCATTAACAACAGTTACCATGTCATATTCCACATAACTATACAAGTGTTTCATCAACATTACTACGATGAAGTAGTTCAAGTCAAGTGTTCACTATCCAGTGAACGATGGCGATTCGAATCGATTATTAACCAGCTGGTAATTTATTTCTCACACAAACCTCACTCACCCGCTAAAGTGAGGTATTGGTCACCGAGTCAACTATTCAGGTAAAGTCATGAGTTTGCCAGGAACCACATGTACCCGGGGGCCGCCTGACTGCTCTTTGGCCTTATCATTGCGCCCCGTTTCCTGCCACTACTACTCCGGTACAGTGCGTTGCGGGCAATCCACTCGGCCCGAATAGTCTCCCAGCTTCGCGGTCGAAAGGTACCTTATTCGGCCAGCTAAATGTGAGGCATGCGTTCAACATGACTCGAGGCCCAACAACGGTCGGTCCTTAATCGACTCAGACGGAAAACACTACAGTTCGAAACCCTGCAAGTTCCCGTCCGGTCTCAATTTCAGTTCGACACTTAGTTATTCCCATATGACATATTTTCCACATAGATCCAGGTAATCTCCTATAGCTCGCGGATGATAGGCAATCACCCGACTTCTACCGGTCTAAGCAAACTAAGCAATTATTGACTGCGGACACCAAGGTAACAAGGATATGGTAGAGCAAAGGTGAAACAAGGTATAATGCAGCAACGGTTGCAAACAACTCCTAAACTTAATGCAGCAATTAAGTAGAACCATTAATAAATAATTTGCAAACTCGGAGAGAAATGCTCCAGGGCTTGCCTCTCTCAAAAGAGCTCGGACGGTGATCGGGGCACTCTGGAAGATCTTCACCGACCTCCTCATCGGCTTCGGTCACCTCCTGCTCTTGCACCTCAGACTGTTCTTCCGAATCCTCGGAAACTACTACCGGGGTCACTTCCTGCGATCCTGTATGATGCAGATATATAAGTGCTCATGCCTAGGTGCATTGCAGAGATGACATGAGATGATGCTGATGAATGAGATGTAGATGAGCATGTTACTTTATTTGGATTAAGTGGAAATTACGACTCTTCTATAAGGTAGTCTACATTATCCAAGAACATGTACTCATAAACTACCACCAATACTCTCTACCATGCAAAGGCACCCTAACCCTTAAGATGCTTCAAAGATACACCAAAGCAAAGTTTACCAACTAATCTTGCATCAAAGTATGAATTTAAACCCTAGTTAGCACTATGCTTGAACAGAAACACTTATTTTGGTATCTCGGAAAAATCTAATAAAATTATTGTTGATTACTAACATGTATTCCAGCATGTCACAAAAGTTTCATTGCAATTTAGAACTACCTACACAAAAATAGCAATCTAGGGCCTAAAAAGGAGCATAAAATACTTTCTACTATGAAAAGTATCAAACAACAGATTTATCATTTTTCCTGGATTCTACTCAGTAAATAATCACTGTACAAAAATTATCACTTGCATGTTTTATTCATATTTTTCTATTTAACAAAAATAGCATTTATTAGCAATAAAAAGCACTTAAACTACACCTCAGAATTTTTCTACTAAACATGCAAGATACATATTTTTCCTAGCAAGTACATGGCACAACAAGATTAACAAACTTGGAATCATATTTTTCTGAATTTTCTACAATTTACTACACATTTAACAAGAAAACAGCAATTTCCAAGATTAAATAAAAACCCTACAGAAAAGTAGTGCAACATTTAAATGCAACATTTTTAGATGGTAGATCTGGTTCTAAGGAGCCCATAGAAATTTATTTCATAATTTTTGGAGCTAAATTAATCACTCAAACAATTCTTAAAGCATTTTTATTCCCAATTAATAAAAGAAAAGAAAAACTAAATCCTCCTTTTGAAAACGGGCCGGTACAGGGGAAAGCACACGGCCTGGTCCGGCTCGGCCCGCAGGCGCGCGCGTGTGGGGGAAGAAAAGGGAACGACCCGGCTCGGCCTACGGCCCAAAGCCGCTCGCTGCGAGGACGAGGGGGGGGAATAGAGGCGCCGGTGACCGCGGCGTCGCGGCCGCGCGGCGGCCGGCCGACAGCCATTGTCGACCACGCTCGGGCGCGGGAAGGCGAGCACCGGGTCCGCAAGAAGAAGGCGGACGCGTTTTTGTTATGAGTGGAGCGCGAGGAGCAGCGGGAAAGCCCCTCCCGCGGGGAAGTCGTGTGCGGTGGCGCCATGGCCGACGACGGCAGATGGACGAAAACCGCACCCACCTGGCTTAATTGGAGACACTAAGGTGAGCACGGGGTGTCGGAGAAGAAAGCGGAGCGATGTGCACGAGGAGACGGGCGGTGGTGGCTCACCGGAGGCCAATTTGGCCAGCGGAGGCGGCGGTGGCGCGGTGAGCGCAGTGCGCGCTCGGTGCGGTGCGGTGCGGTGCGGAGGATGACCGTGGCGGGGAAAAGCAAAGAGGATGGGTGGAAGCGGGAGCGCGGGCGACTTGAAGGGCGAGGCGCGTGCTGGCGGGGGCCACCGACGGCCAGCTGTCGTCGGCGAGCGGCGCATCCGGCCACGGGGCGCGCGGTGTCTGCGCGGCCACGGGACGTGTCGCGGCGCGCACGGGCGAGGTGGACGCGGCGCGCGGGCGGGGCGGACGCAGCGTGCGGGCGGCTGGGCCGGGCCGCTTTGCGAGCAGGCCGAGAAAGGAGGCGGCGGCCCGCTAGCGCAGAAAAAGGTTTTTCCTTTTTATTTTCCAGAGAAAATTCAAATGAAAATCTATTTGCAGTTTTAAAATTCAAATTTGAGCAAGCAAATGACTTATTCTGAAAATGGCCCAAAAATGAAAGTTGTTTAAAATTTGATTTCCTACAACTTTTATTAAGGGGCCAATCCCAAAATTCTTACAGATTTTGAATTGGGGAAATAAAAGCAAATTAGGGAGGGTTTTTTACTATTTTCAAATAACATTTTTAAAACAAGTTTTTGACAAAACTTTGGGTAATTAAGTTGCTCCAAAAATTTCACCAATAATTCTAGGTGATCTAAAATTTATAGTTACATAAGTTTTCTTAATCTAACTAGCACATTTAGTGTGAAACTGTTACAACACATTATGCAATACTTGTTCCTAAATTTTGATCTCACTAAAGGTGCACTCTAATCCACAATTGATTATAAATGCAATGACATGGTATGCTCATGATTTGCAATGCTAATGCTTGCGTAACACCGGGGTGTTACAAACGCCTCGGACTTGGCACGCAGGGGAAAAGTCCAGGAATAATGGGAGAAATCATCGACCACCACCAAGTAGTACTTATAGCCAGACATGCTGAGAACAGGAGAAGTCCACAAGTCGCAATGAATAAGATCAAAGACACGAGTGGCATGTGAGGAAGAGGACTGAAAGGGAAGGCGAACATGACGGCCCAGCTGGCACGCATGACACAAGTGATCATCGTGAGCCCGAGAGCACCGAATGTTGGAACTACGACTGAGCTGCGTCAGGGCATCTCGGCCAGGATGGCCGAGGCGACGGTGCCAAGTGGTGGAGGAAGGAGTGGCGGCGAAAGCGGCTGATGAAGGCGAAGGAGGTGAAACAGACGCCGAGGAAGGCAAAGAAGGTGAAACAGATGCCGGAAACTGAAGGGTATAGAGAGGCCCAGTGCTGTTACATCGGAGCAGAGGAACCCGGGAGGCCAAATCCCGCATGGTGAGGCCAGAGGGGTCAAACTCAACCGTACAAGAGTTGTCAGTGGTGAAACGGCGAATAGAGAGAAGGTTGTGAACCATACCGGGAGCCACAAGAACATCAGGGATATGAAAGGAGCCGTAGGAACTGGTAGTGCTCACGGAGGAAATAGGAATGCAGGTGCCATTGGCGACCATGATAGAAGAGGGATAGGAAGGGTGGGGAGGACGGAGAGACGAAAGTAAACCCGCATCGGGTGTGGTGTGGAAAGTGGCGCCCGAGTCGGCGATCCAATCAGGACTGGCTGATCGCAGCCCTACGGCAGGAGGAACTGCGGGCGAAGGGCTGGCGGTGGTGCTGAAGGAGTAGGCCAAGGCGCCTAGGCCCCCCGCGCCCGCGGCCGCGCTTGAACCAGCGACGGTAGCGCTGGGGCGGCGGCCTGGCGGCGGCGACTGAGGCACCGGGAACTGGAATCGGAAAGGCATGGCCGCAGGCCGCACCCGCGGAATCGGGAACTGGATCCCCGGCTTGCAGGTGGCGACGGTGTCGGCCCGTGGGAGACCAGCGCCGGGGCGGTGGACGGTGTCGGCGGGCTGCTTGGTAGCAGCAGCAGCGGCCGAGCCGAGAGCAGCAGCACCCGCAGCAGCAGCAGCGGCAGCAGTGCCCGCGCCGGCTGTAGTACCACCCGCCACGGCAAGGGGTACTGCGTGCCAGGCAGCAGGGGCAGCAGCGGCCAGGTGAGGTACGGATCCTGCGGGACCAAGGGATCCTGGCCGGAAGCGGCCACCGATGTCCAGGGCGCCGGGGAGAAGGCCGGCGGCGTCCATGCCCGTGCCGGGGAGGTTAGGCGCCGGGAGGAGGGCCGCGTCGGTAGTTGGCTGCGCGGCAGACGCACCCGCGCCCTCGGCAGCAGCCCCTGCAGCAGCGGGCCCTGCGCCCGCAGCAGCATATAGGGCGGCGCCCGTGCCCTCAGCAGGCGCGGCTGGAGGGATCCGGTGGGGGGTGGGCCGGCCAGCAGCGGTGTGCAGGCAGCCACTAGACTTCTCGACATAGAACCTGCAGCGCGGGCAACGCTTCCAGTTGCCCTCCCGGGCGGCCTTCACAAGCAGCAGGTCCTCCCGCGCGCGCTCCCCCTCACCGAGCCGCGCAAACTCCTCGCAGGTCATGCCGGCGTGCCACGGCACCCCGCACCACGCGCAGAAGAGACGGCGGCACCCGTGGCACTCGGACTGGGTCACGCACTCCTCACCGTCGTCGTCGGCCACCATCATCTCAGAGCAGTCCGGGAACGGGCAGTAGGTGCAGCGCGCGCCGAGGAACAGGGACTCGCAGAGCTTGGTGCACCAGCGCTCGAAGACCTCGGAGGGGAGCGCACCGCGGCAGAGCTCCGGATCGAGCGCGGCAGCGCAGGACGCGTCAGGGCACCGCACAACGGCGCCACCGCCGCCGCCGCCGCCGCACTCGAGCTTGGCGCGGACGTGGCCGGACAGGCACGCGCGGCAGAATGCGTGCGCGCAGGCGGCACCGCCGCGGTGCGCCGCGGTGGGCGCCATGGGCTCCATGCAGATGCTGCAGGGGTGGTGTTGCTGCGCCCCGTCAGCTCCCGCCATTCTGCCGTACGTGGGCGGCGCCGCTGGGTGCTGCAGGGGAGCGGCGGCTGCCGGAGGCAGCAGGGTAGCGGCGGCTGCTGGGTGCGGCTGGGAGGAGGGAGGAGATGCGATCTGCGCCCAGGAGATAGATGGGAGAGAGGGGAAGACATGGAAGTAGGAAGGTGGGGGAGGAGGTGGCCGGCCGGCCATGGGTGGCGGCGGCGCCTGCCTGCCTGCTTGGGGCTGGTGGCTGGGAGGGAGGGTTAGGCTGATACCATGCTATAGATTGTGATTCTATTGATTTGGGCTAACCCTAGAAGGGTAGCTATATAAGTACCGTACATGGGCCACATGGGCCTAGCCTCATGGGCCTAATACATTCACACTCCAACAAATTCCAAATATTTATTTGAGGTCTTGATGACAACAAGCTGCCAATTGTAACAACTGCTAGCAGCAGGCCATAACACCTTTTCACTATTTCACCAGCAATTTCATGAAGCTCCTCGGGGCATTTGTGGTCCTTCCTGTTGTGAAAAGCCCTTCTACAGAAAATTTCAAAAGCATCAGCCCCACACAATGGTTGGAGCTCAAGATGTCGTGTTGTAATGACGATGCGGCTTCCTTGGACCATCTGGAAAGCATCATGTATTTTGAAGTATACTGCTTGCTCCCAAACATCATCCAGTACAATGAAGCATTTTCTATTTTGGAGTTTTCTCTTTATTTCTTCCTTCAAGTCATGTACATCCATTTTGTCAATCTCTCTTGGCACTGGTGGTTCCATATGCCCAATCTTCCAGAGTAGCTTTCTCAATAGAGACTCGACTGTGTAGATCTGTGACACAACGATCCAAGCATGTACTGGGAAGTTGACCTTTTCACGTTCATAAATATTTGTAACCAGTGTAGATTTTCCCAATCCACCCATACCAGAAACTGTTATCACGGTACTTTCCTGCTCTTCTGAGTAAATCCATCCAGTCAGCAATTTTCTATTTTCTTCAATTCCTACTAGATCTCCATCTTTGACAAATTCTGGGAAGCTATCTTGGGAATGCTGTCTTGCAATCTCAGCGAGTTGGTCGTGGTGAGGGACAAGCTGGGATGGCTGCAACCATTGCTCCTTCATCTGAATAACTTGCTGAATCTCCCCTTCTATCGCAGCTACCTCATCAGCAATGTCACTGAAAACAATGGCATAGTGTGTACCCTTGACGAAATACTTCTTCAGGAACCCTTCTTCCTCTAGTTGAAGAAGATGATATGAGTACTTGTCTACTACATCCTCAACACGGCAAGCCACCTTCCTGACCTCCCCAATCCAACTCTTGACAAGCTCATCTGTAAGGTAGACTGTGCCAATCTGCTGTATAACTTTGCCCATGAATATCAGTTTCATCCTTATTTGATCCACTTTCCATGGCAGTTCCTTCAGAGCTTGAACTTTTTCAGACAGCTTATTTATAAGGGCCTTGGTGGGTCCATCCCCTAGAGCAGAACCAATCTTAGTGACAGCAAGGAGCACTGCTTCTGCCATAAATTTGTGCTGAACAACAAAGACACCGTTTGTCATGTTGTAGGTAAAAAGCAAATTTAAATTGAAAGATATGAGCTGAACTCATAGGTTAAAAAAAAATTCCCCCTGGTCCCCAATGATTCTATTCTGCCTCATTATCTTCCAGCAAAAGGGGTGTTGTCTCAGCAAAACTTAAAGCATATATGATAGGAAACTTCAAAATATATAATGTATCATACATGCAGTGTACCAATACCATATGCAATTCCCAAATTGCCAAATGGACCTTGTCTAATAAAATTTGGCATAGAACAGAGAAGTTTTGCTCATTTTCCTGAAGAGGTAACTAAAATAGTGGAATCTAAAACGTTTATATATATATATAATATCTCGCAGCCCTCGTATTTTTTCACCGAAAGATTTCGTACCCGCCCGCGCGTACCCACACCCTCCCACTCTCCCCGGCGCACCATCGCTACCCGCGCCCGACAATCACGGCTAGCAACCGCCGCCTGCCCTTTCCATCCACGCCGCCTCCTCGCCATGCCACCGCCAAACCGCTGCCCCGACCCAGGCCATTGCTCCAGACCTCGCCGTCCCCGTCACCCCGCTCCGCCAGACCCGGGCCCCCGCCAAACCGCTCCCGGCGTACGCAGGCCACGGCGCTCCCTCAGATCCCGAACTCTGCCATCCACCAGCCACGGCCTCCATCCACCCTCAGCGTGCGTGCTCCAAAGGCCACCGTGTGCTCGCCCTCCATGGAGAAGGAGGTGGGTGTCTCACCGACGACACGTTGGCCGGCGTCTCCACAGAACAACGGCAAAGACCTCCGCAGCCATCTGTGCGAGCGAACCAGGGGGCGCTTGGGTTCGACGTTGCCCGCGCTCTGCACCCACCGACGCCGGGTCCACACAGTCGCCGCCATCTTCTTATAACGAAATCTGCCCCATCGCTCAGGCCTCCTTCGCGTGCCACGTCGCCGGCAATTCCCGTCCGTCGGATCGGGCGCAAATTACGGCCCAGATCGGGCGAGCCTCAGTCATTTTGCAAAAAAACCCTCCAACTTTAGCGAAATCAACCCGCAGTCCCACCTCCTCTCTCAAATCTTTTTGCGGAAAAGCCCTCTAGCTTTTACAAAACCAACCCGCAATCCAGGACTTTTCATGGGCTGGCCTGCCTTCCACTCCCTGGGCCTTAGAAGGCTGAATTCGGCCCAAAGCTGTTATCCCTTATCTATTAATTTTTTCTTTTATGAATAAATTTGCTCAAACTTTGAAATTGTGTAATAAATCACAGAAAAATCATAAAATAGAAAATTAAATTGTTTCGAAATCCTCATAAATAGATCTATGCAATGGATCCATAATATAACACGTTTTACTAGAAAGTTTAAACTGTACATTTTTTCCTATGTTTTCTAACGGTAAATATGAACATCAAATAAAAATCGAAAAAAAACAATTGCCAAATTTCATAATTCGAGGTCGAATTCTCCTCATTTCACAATTACCTTAATCTTCTGGCTCCTTATGCTCCTCCGTCCTTAAAGAGAATACTTAATCAATACTGTGCTTGCTTAAGCGAGACTGTGCTTGTGTTCCTCTCTACGTTCTAAGACGGATATTGGCCACCATCTGAGTTCAAACAAGATCAAAATAATATTAATGGAGTGTCATGAATCCTCACATCAATCATGTGACATCCCTAAATCATTAGCAGTGCTTCAACCAGAATGGAGATTCCTTTTATGCCTGATGATCAAATAAAGACTTAGGTTGAACACCCATTATTAGCCTCAATTCAATTTTTTAAATAAATAACACGATTAAATCGACATAGAAAGCTGAGGATTATATATGAAAAAAGCTTGGCGCGCCAACGGCGCGCCCAGTTTTCTAGTCTCCGATTCAAAGTTGAGCGCGCGAACCAGGGGTCTTGGGTTCGACGTCACCCGCACTCTACACCCTCCGACGCCGGGTCCGCACAGTCCAGGTCGAGATCTGTCTAAGCGAGTATGACGACTCAAGAAGAACCGTGTAAGCTTCATGCCCTTTGTTATTGAATATTGTACTGCAGATCCCGGAGGCAGGCACAAACGGAGCATGATCACTGGTTGTCTTCAATCCGCGCTTGTGACCATATATGTTAAAAATTGTGTTCCCTTTTGAAATTTCTGATTTCTGATTCTGCTAATTGTTGTTCTTTTACATGGACTGATGTCCGTCCTGAACAAGAATAATAGTAAATGAAGATGAGAGAATTACTTTGAAGCTCCTCTTTCTCCAGACATCAAAGAAAAAAGATTCCCTCAGCTTTGATCCCATTGCCAAACCATTAGAATCATGATATAAATCACAAATTCAACGGCAATGATAGCATCATGCAGAAATATGCATAATTTTCAGGCTTGAGGAAGCACTGAACTCATTACGCCTTTCAGCATCATGTAGATGCAATGAACCTGTGTGGCTGCATGTGTTTTTGTGTGAAGTCAGACCATATTTCATTTTGTCAATATTGTATACTTTATCTCAACAACTGAAGTGCCTTGATGGAATTTGGAAATGTTGGCTTCACACCGAGTGCCTGAGAAAATGCCTTGATGGAACATATGAATTTCAAACTTTCTTAGGTGTTTAATTTTTAAGGGATTCTCATGAACACATTGTCCCATCTGTTGATTTTGTCACCCCCTATGGGTTGTTAGAAACTTGTGGAAGTTTGCAGAATCTAAATCATCACTTAGCTTTTACAGCTGCAACTTGGTTCTAGATATTTTGATAATGATCTTTGGGCTGCTACCTTACTGAACTCAGGTTCTGGAGCAGGTGGTCCTAATCTAATATTAGAGTGAAAACATTTTGCCCTCGCTGCTTTGCTGCTGGTCTCTTTTTTCTTCATGTGACGTGCTTTGCTGCTGCTCTCTTTTTCATTCATGTGAGGAAGGACTTTTAACAGGTTCATGGATAGCCACGACGACTGCATATCTATCACCAAGGCATGAATAAATCAGGATATTTCAGATCATGTAATTTACCATTGAGTTCAGGCAATGCTGCTGATAGTATCTTTTTCAAATTGGAGGTATTAGCATCAGTCTATACAAAGGGTCTGTGGGGCTCAGAGTAGCTAATTATAAACTTCATATACCACCTGTATTGTGTACGGCAAGAGGTGTCTGTGTCAAACATATGACAGTTAGCTACTCTTATCAGTTCTTTTCGATCTTCAAATGATCTCAGGTAGTGTGATTATATTGATTGTATCTTAGCTAAATTCTCATATGAGCTGTATTATGGCACAGATATCATAGGAAGACGGAAGACTTAAGAAGGATGAAGAGGAAATACTGACAGATCATCAACGATAGAGCATTGTCGCCTCATTGCACACCTGATGGATGAACGAGGTGTTTATGCTCTAGAACAGCCATAATCCTGATCAAATTGGCAACAAAACTCTTTTGCATTTACAAATCAGGTATCTGATTTGCCAGCTGCTATCACTTGTCAACTATTGCCATTCTACATTCTTTTAGAAAACATGCAAATTATGTTGCACTGTCATATTATTTTAAGTTCACAGATAGAAGTAGTTACTCCATTTCTGAATCCACCGCCTGTTTCAAATTTTGACTTTAATAAGTGCAGTGTGGACTTGTGGTTGGTGTGCCTTATGCTCTGAAATGAATTCCATGAGAAAACCAAATGGTGGTCGTCCCCCATTGATGAGAAAATCAAGTGGTGGTCATTCCTGTTGAAACCATTGCCATTCACTGAGGCGAATGAATTACAAGGATTCATGTGACGTGCTTTGCTGCTGCTCTCTTTTTTCCTTCATGTGAGGAGGGACTTTTAACACTACTTATCGGGAAAATTAATGAATGTGTTAACCTTCGATAGTTACATGCTGTCCGCTGCCTAGCTCTGAGAGGGTTATTTGATAGTTACATTCTACATTCTTTGGTGATCAACACTAAATGGCAAAACCAGAGCAGGTATTGATCTGCTGTTACTCGTGTCAGCTGATTTGCCAGAGAAGTTAGTCTTTACCAATTATGCAAAGAGCAAAAGACCAAAGTTGTTTTATGTATTTTAATTTTAATTTTAATTTAGGATGTGCTTACTTCCTGCTGGCGATTGTGTTGGATTGGAGTGCTTTGCTGCTGCTCTCTTTTTTCCTTCATGTGAGGAGGGACTTTTAACACTACTTATAACAAAAATTAATGAATGTGTTTGTTAGAATGGTTTGGCCCAACCAACCTGTATTGCTAGTCCCCTAGGGGCAATATACATGTGAGTACATATATGCAAAGCAGGCCTCCAAGTAGAGGAAAATAGAGAAAACATCTATACATCTAACACCCCCCCCCTCAAACTCATGGTGGATCTACAACACTGAGTTTGGAAAGCAAGAATCTATGATGAACCTGAGTTTGTGCCTTCGTGAAGAAATCCGCTAGCTGAACCTTTGAAGGCACATGGTGAAGCGACACAACCTAATCATGCACCTGCGATCTCATGTAGGAAGCATCAACGCCAATGTGTTTGGTGAGCTCATGCTTAACTAGATCCCGAGCAATACTGATCGCACCGATGCTGTCAGAAGAGAGAGGAGTGGGTGCAATGACAGGCTCACCAAAATCCTGAAGAAGACATCGTAGCCATGTCACCTCTGCAGTCACAGTCGCCGTAGCACGCAGCTCAACCTTAGCACTCGAGCGGAAAATGGCAGTCTGCTTCTTGATTTTTCAGGCAATCAAGGAGGAGCCAAGGAAAACACAATAAGCTGAGAGAGAGCAACGATCAGTGGGATCACTCGCCCAGGTCGCGTCAAAGTACGCCTGAAACTGGAGAGAACTAGAGCAAGGGAAGAAAAGGCAACGGGAGATGGTTCCACGAAGGTATCGTAGAACACGAAGTAGGTGAGCATAATGGAGCTGGGTAGGAGCGAGACAAACTGACTCAACATATGACCAGAGTGAGTAATATCAGGATGGGTGATCCCAAGATAGACAAGGCTCCCAACAAGCTGACGATAGCGAGTGGGATCAGCAAGTGGTGCACCGTCAGTGGGGCGGAGGTGAACACTAAGCTCCATAGGAGTGTCAACAGTGCGGCGATCAGTGAGAGTAGCACGAGAAAAGAGGTCCTGAGCGTACTTCTCTTGAGAAAGAAAAATACCATCAGATGTGGAGGTGACCTCAAGACCAAGGAAGTAATGAAGAGGACCTAAATCAGACATGAGGAATGTCGCCCTGAGACGCTGCTTCACAAAGGCAATGTACTAAGAGTCATCACCTGTGATGATCATGTCATCGACATAGAGAAGAAGAAGTGTGCGACCATGAGGAGAAGTGTGAACAAAAAGAGCAGGATCATGGTCACTAGGCTTGAAGCCAGCATCGATGACAACAGAGGAAAAACGCTCGAACCAAGCACGAGGAGCTTGCTTAAGACCATAGAGGGAACGACGCAACTGACAAACCATCCCTTCCGGAACGGAGTACCCTGGAGGTGGCTGCATATAGACTTCCTCATGGAGCTCACCATTGAGGAAAGTGTTCTTGACATCCAACTGAGAAATCGACCACTGACGAATGGAAGCAACTGCAAGAAGAGTCCGAACAGTAGTCATGTGAGCGACAGGAGCGAAGGTCTCCTCATAATCACGACCTTGCTCCTGTTGGAAGCCGCGCGCCGCAAGCCGAGCCTTGTAGCACTCAAGAGAGCCATCCGAGCGGGTCTTTACCTTGTACACCCACTTGCAAGTGATAGGAGTGACATGAGGTGGTAAAGGAACAAGATCCCAGGTGCTAGTATGCTCAAGGGCAGCAATCTCCTCAGCCATAGCGTGCTACCACTCCGAGTGAGCAGCAGCTTCCCAATAGGTCGCGGGCTCAGCCAAAATGGTAGTGGTGAAGCCAAAGCGATCGGGAGGACGAAGGGTGCTGCGGTCACCAAGAGCATAGCAAGGTGGATACTCAGGATGAGGTCCAAGTACGGACGAGGAAGAGTCAAGTGGTGGTGCAGGGCGTGGACGATGAGTGTAGTAGTGAGTGATCTCACGGGAAGGATGCAACGGTGATGGTGGAGGAGAGACTAGTGGTGGAGAGGTAGGAGGAGGTGGTGAAGGTGGAGAGGTAGGAGGAGGTGGTGGAGGTGGAGATGACAGCGGAAGATACCACTCAGGTAAAGTGAGAAACGAGAGGGACTCAGCAGTACCTGGATCACCGGAAGGGGAACGAGGATAGTAAGGTCGGGACTCATTAAAGGTGACATCCCAAGAAATCCTCATCCGCCGAGCAACAGGGTCATAGCAGCGATAGCCCTTGTGTTCCATACTATACCCAAGGAAAACACACTCAAACAGACTGAGCAGTGAGTTTGGTGCACTGACGAGGTGGAAGTAGGACGTAACAGACACACCCAAAGCAACGGAGATGGCTATAGGAAGGAGGGGTGCCGAAAAGACTCTCATAGGGAGTGCAACCCTTAAGAGAAGTAGATGGTTGGCGATTTATGAGGAAAACAGCCGTGGAAACCGCCTCAGCCCATAAATGAGGAGCAAGTGCAGAAGAGATCAAGAGAGCATGAGCAGTCTCAAGAATGTTGCGATGCTTGCGCTCAGCAACACCATTCTGAGCATGAGCACCAGGACATGAAAATTGGCCAAGAGTACCCTGCTCAGCAAGGTAGGAGCGATGAGCAGTGGAGATGTACTCACCAGCAGAATCAGCATGAAAAACTCGAATGGGAGAGTTATACTGGGTACGGATCCTGGTAGCAAATTGCTGATAAATAGAAAGAAATTGACCTCGAGAGGACATCAGATAAATCCAAGTAAATCTCAAATAGTCATCAATGAAAAGAACACAATATGATTGCCTGCCTTTTGAACTAAAGGTGCAGGACCCCATACATCAGAGTGAACAAGATCAAAAGGTCTCTGGGATTTGGACTCACTAGAGGAATAGGGGAGTTGCAACTGTTTGCCAAGTTTACAACCCATACAATTTAGAGCAGGTTCACTAGAAACAGGGCCTAACACACCACTACCAACAAGACTGGACAATCGAGAACCAGAGAGGTGGCCAAGACGACGATGCCACTGCGCAAAAGAAGCAGTAGACGAAGCAGCTGACGCAGATGCTGGAGAACCGGGTGATGGGAGAGTCAAAGCAGGTGAAGGAAGACGCAACCAATCAAGCTCCCATAAGCGTTGTGAGTCTCGACGCCTAGGCCCAGTTCCCACCAAAAGGCCCGTACGAAGATCCTGAACACAATAAGAATCAGACTCAAGAATTATGCGACAACCATGATCATCGCAGAACTCAGCACCAAACCATCTAAACAATGCCAGACATCTGTCATCTGACGGTGGAAGGCATCAACTGTAGAATCAAGCTGACGAAGTGACTGAGCCTCCTCAACAACAGCAAGGTACATCGCTTCGTTACGGATCTCATAACTGCGACGTAGGTGATCCCACATAAGGTGTGAAGTGGCAAGACCTCTGAGGGACCGTGCGAGATCGACCTCCATGCTTGCAAGTAAGATAGCCTTGGCAGATTTTTCCTCACGCAGCCAAGTCTCATAGACACCCAAATCAGACTGGCAGCTCTCCATCTGAGCCTCAAATGCCTCAAGTAAAGCAGTCTTGGCATCATCATCAGCATCTGGCGGGTATGTGGGTGGCGTAGGGAGAACAGGGCAGGGAGGACAGATCCGCTCACCCATGAGGTAGCCCCACAAGAGTTGTCCATCCATGTCGACCTCTAGATGGAAAACAAAATCACCCCAATTTGTGCCATTGAAAATGACAGGGCACCGAGGGACAGGAATAGCACCAGGGCAGGTGCGACCGGGGGACGCCATGGAAGAAGCAACTAGCTGCTATTGTGCGAAGATCAAAACTTCTGACCCCCTACTAGAACTTCTGACTTTTGCATAGGAGTTCTGGCTTTATGCAGAAAGCAGAACTTCTGACCCCCTATCAGAACTTCTAATTTGCGCGCAGAGTGCTACAAGAGGGAAAGGCAGAGGAACGCGTGGGAGCGGACCACAAAAGGAAAATGCGGCGTAGGGAGAATGGAGGGCGAAGCAGAGAGAGAGAAAGGGAGGCGGGCAGACCTGGAGGCAGGCAGCCGCGCGGGAAGGCGCAGGCGGTCGCGCGGGGAGCGGCGCGAAGCTCGGGCGGCCACGCTGGGCGGCGTGAGGGGCAGGGCGGGCCGTTCGCTGGGCGGTGCGGAAGCGGCCGGCGCGGGCGCGCAGGCGCGTGCGGCCGGCGCAGGCGCGAGGGCAGATGGCCGGCGCGAAGACGCTCAGGGCGGAGCCACGCGAAGGTGGGAGGCAGAGGCCGGCGGGATTGGGCAGGAATCGCCGGCGGCGCTCAGCAGTAGAGGGTAAGGATGAAACCCTAGCTCGATACCATGTTAGAATGGTTTGGACCAACCAACCTGTATTGCTAGTCCCCAAGGGGCAATATACATGAGCACATATATGCAAAGAAGGCCTCCATGTAGAGGAAAATAGAGAAAACATCTATACATCTAACAGTGTTAACCTTCAATAGTTACATGCTGTCCGCTGCCTAGCTCGAGAGGGTTATTTGGAGGTCCAGAAGCTCGGTGATCAACATTAAATGGCAAAACCAGAGCAGGTATTGATCTGCTGTTACTCGTGTCAGCTGATTTGCCAGAGAAATTAGTCTTTACCCTTTATGCAAAGAGAAAAAGACCAAAGTTGTTTTATGTATTTTAATTTTAATTTTAATTTAGGATGCCCTTACTTCCTGCTGGAGATTGTGTTGGATTGGAGTTGGTGGTGCAATTTTAGCTCCTTTCTAGAAGAAGAATAAAAATTAACAGCAAGGATTGGAGCTTTCTTCTATGCTGCATGGCCACCTCATTAGTTTTCTTCTAGATCCAAAAAAAAATTGAATTATTTGCTGAAAAGGAAAGAGCTTTCCTACGTCTGGCAAAAAAATTGCATCTAGCTTGTTCCGGGAAATTCACATTTTTATTAATATCTGAATTCTTGTTATCTCTTATATGAATTCTCTCGAATGTGCATTATTATTTATTGAATTTTTCACTATAATTCCTCCTTTACGAATGAACTCGTTTATGTGCCTGTCCACTCGTATCTATAAAGATGTAACAATTATCAGCATCTAGAAATGAAACATCATGTAACAGCATAATGGATCAGAACAAGGTAAAACTGTAGAGAGAGCCACTTGGTGGCACACTTGCACAGAAGATCCAGTTGCTACCCTTTTCTAGATACCCGCAATTGTAACATATTTGTTTATTTGCTTCCAGATTTTCTTTAGGCTAAACAGATCTGGGTAACCATGACTACCAATTGATGGCCGTGCTAGTTTCAGATTCAGGGCAAAGTTGCTCCCGGGAGAGACTCAATTGATATGCAATTATTATAAAAGAAGCATCAACTTGCATGACAGCGAGTATAACACTAGCCTAATAGGATTGCTTGGAACATCAGGGCTACCACCGTGGTCAGAAGAGCAAGAACAAAACATAAATAGGGCAGTGTTGGCTAATTTGACTAGCCAATGCGCACCTGCTTGAAGCTTAGTCCAGAGAGGAACGAACGGGAGGACGAATCCGGCAGTGAGACGAAAACCTGCGGCATTAAACAAGGAGGTGAGCAGGCAGCCGAAATTGCAGAGGTCAGACGCGGTTAGGGAATGAGAAAGGTGGTTCCGCTATCATGTATCGGTTTCCCTTCCACGCGCACGCCGCGCGCCGCGGCCCCCCGGGCCGCTTAGCCATTCCGGGTTCCGGCGCTTGTCCGTGGACCATCGATGATCGATCTCGGCGGCGCATTCCGTCGAGCACGTCTCGGGCACAGGATGATGCAGGAGTCGGAGGAGGGATGAACCGTGAACGGCTGGAGCTGAACGTGTGGGAAGATGACCATCTCGTGGGCTAGCCAAGAGCTTGATCCGGCCCACAAATGGCCTGCGCCAGCTGATCCAGAATGTCCCATGCCCACGCTAAATGTCAAGGCTTCGTTTGGATAGGCAGGTATTGGCATGGTTTGGGGGCCAAACCCCCGCCAGCCGTGGATCACATCCACGTCGGGCTGGCAACCCACGCACGAGCAAAAATCGCATTTGGGAAGAGCGTGGATGGGAGCGAATCCACTCAATCCCCTCAAACCGTGTGGGTCTCGCTCATCTCCACTCGTGGCCAGGAACGAGTCACGCTCGTCTCCGCGTGAGTCCGCGTCGGTCTCGTGCGTCACTCTGCTCCCAGAAGGCTGCGCCGACGCCGACGCTCCTCCGCTCCGCTCGACAAGATTCAAGGGATTAGAGAACCAGGTGTGGGTGGGTGGGGATCGGGTGGACGGCAGGGGATCACCCAATCCCCACATGAGTAGTCTACCACGTGAGTACTGATCCCTCACTGCCAAACGAAGCCTAAACGATTTAGTAATACTCGCCCATTATAAATTACTCCATCTATGGAGTATTATCATTCGCTTTAGTTTTGTTGTAAATATAAAATTTATAGTACATCCGGAATCCTAAAAAATCAGACGCTATACTCCGTGCTCGCTCTAGCGCACCGACCAGCCCTACAGGTCCATCTACGTTCTCTTCTCTATCTACTCCATCTACACTGCGACAGCTGACAGAAATCTTCAACTCCTCGCTTCGCTCATCATGGCTCACCGCGCCGTTCGCCCAACCCAAGCCGCCTTGCAGCGGCACCCCCGTGTCGAGCCGTGCCATGTCCGTTGCCGCGCCGTGCTCCATCCCCGCTACGCAACTCTGCCACCGTGCCCTGTCCCTCGCCACATCGAGGAGCTGCCGATATCGCCGTTCCCCAGCAGGAGGTCATGAAGCGTCGCCATGATGCTCCACCTCAGCTCGTGAAATCATGAGATCTGGAGTGGCCAGGCCCGGAGCGGTCTTCTCCGGCTGCACCTCGCGCTCCTTTCCTTCCTCAGATGTTGCAAGCGCGTGTTGCAAGCATATGTTTCAAGTGTTCCATGTGGATGTTGCAAAAGTAGATCGAAATATTGCATATGTTGCAATGGCTATACATGTATGTTGTAAGCGTCTGTTCTAAATGTTTCAGTTGTTTCAGATGGATGTTGCACGTGTTTTGTCTTGGTGTTGTATATGTTTCACACTTATGTTGTAAGTGTTTTATTTGGATGTTGCATATGTTTCACACTTATATTGCAAGTGTTTTATTTGGGTGTTGCATATGTTTCACACTTATGTTGTAAGTGTTTCATCCGAATGTTTCATATGTTTTCAACACGTGTTTCCCTCGTGTTTCGGACGTATGTTGCAAGTGTTTCAACCGTTTCGAACGTATGTTGCAAATGTTATCATATAGATGTTGGAAAGTAGATCTGGTGTTGCCCATATTGCAGTTGACCCCATCTACAGTAGCCACCTGCTACAGCTGCTAGGCCCACCTACATGTGCGTGGATGTGGAGGGGGTGCGAGCTTTAGGTGCGGGAAACCGTGCAGAGCGGACGTGGGACACGGAGCGGGCACAAGACACGGAGCGACGCGGGACCCTACGTGAAGCACGCGTGCAGCACGGGCATCCGGACGCTAGCCCCGTCCAGACGTCGGGTGGTAGCCTTTCCCCTAAAATTTATCTACGTTTAACCAAGCATATGGAAAAATGCATTGACACATCTACATCATCAAATTAGTTTTTTTTTATCAATTCCATGGTGAAATATATGTATTTTTTCTATAAATTTAGTCATCAAAAGCTATAAAAGGGCTTAAGACAAAGTAAAGTGAACAATAGCTTGAAACAGATCTAACAGTTTTTAACATGTTTGTATCAATGGTAGATACGTGGAAGCCCATGGTTTAGGAAAAAAAAAAGAGGTGCCATAACAACACACTTAACAATCATAGTCATCAATCCTACAAGAATTGTTCCATTTAAACACAACATATCTTTGTAAAATCAAAACATTTTTCTACTATTCTTTTGAAAAATTGTAACGGAAAAAAAACATGGAGTGTCGAAGTACCCAACCCTACTTCTGCTGGCTTTGAGGTCATGAGAGAAGAGATGAGATGAGACTAGCACGTCCGATCCGCGCATCGCCAGCGTATGTGGCCAATCCAGGAAGCAATTTGTGTCGCGGGAAGTTTAGGATTTTATTGCGGACATTAGTGAATCAAGTAACAGAAGGGTAAACTAAACGCAGGAACCAAAACCTCTCTAGTGCTAATTAAGTCAACTAATTGCACGACATCTACAGGTCCGTTTAATTTGCAGTCAAGATCGAAAGGACAGTGATCTCGACTGTCGAAACCAGAGATAGAACTAGTACTATAGGGCCTTGTTTAGTTCCCATCAAAATTCTAAGTTTTTTCACTCTCTCTCCATCACATTAATTTTTAGCCACTTGTATGGAGTATTAAATGTAGGTAAAAAAACTAATTACATAGTTTAGTTGGAAATCACGAGATAAATCTTTTGAGCCTAGTTGGTCTACAATTGGACAATATTTACCGAATAAGACGAAAGTGATACTATTCGTCAGTTTGAAATTTTTTTCAATCTACTCCGTAGTGTTGACCCGACCGAGATGCAGATGCAGAGTATTGCAGACTTTGCAGTTGAGAACACTGCTAGAGCAGACAGAGTCTGCACTCTGCAGACACGTACGACCCGTGACCAATTAACGACAGAAGCAGAACAAAAAAACAAAGACACGTCCAACTTAAGGCCTCATTTAGATTGAAAAAAATAAACCTGATAAATAGTACCATTTTCGTCTTATTTGACAAATATTATTTAATCATGGATCAACTAGGCTCAAAAGATTTATCTTATGATTTTCAACTAAACTGTGTAATTAGTTATTTTTTTACCTATATTTACTACTTAATGCATGAATCCAAAGATTGATGTGATAAAGAGAGAGTGAAAAAATTTTAACTTTTAGGATGCATCTAAACGAGTCCTAACGGACGGTTATATTCATCGTCATCGTCCATGACGATGCTGAATATGATCTTGATGAGTTGCAGCCTTGCAGGCAAGAACACGTACGCACCGATGGCAGCAGATCTAGCGATGCCTCTCACTCACGCTCGGAGTTCTTCAGTGGTGAGGTGGGACGATTGGAAGGGAAGATTATGACTTGGAGATGGGAGATGCATATAAGACAACACAGCACCAACAGAGTCTTGCGAACTCTACTGTTTTTTTTATAAAAAAATTCCTGAACTGTTTAGGAAAACTTGGCAAAGTCTACGGGCCACACCAGCCGGGTGTTGCTGGTGCAGTCGCCGTCGGCACGTTTTCTGTGCATGTGCAGGGGGCCAATGATGTTCGATGCCTTGTGGGTGGAAACGGGTCCTACCACTCCTGCCAACGGTTGCTTTCAGGAACAACCCCGGATGTGCTTCAGTGGCTTCATTATTATTATTAAAAATCAACTGGTTGTTCTTATCGATTAGGATGTGCTTTAGTGGCTTTATATTTCTGCGACAGGGGAATTATCTTGTGTATATAATATTGATGTTTTATTTGTATTCATATATCTTTTGTGTGTTCTCTTTCAAATTCACATCATTTAGGGGCTATTTGGTTGGACTATTGAGGTTGCATCACTGATGTTTCATTCGTTGTTCTATAACAGGAAAGTCAATATTCAATTTTCCCTCTTATTATGCTTCTAGTTTTATTTTACAAACCGGGGGATTAACCATGGCACATGTTTTATTAAACTATTCAACTCAAATTTGAGCATCTATTATTTATCATAAGGCAAAGTTTAACACAATTTAAGGACGTAGTTTTATTATTCTATGGATTGTGCCCACTTCTTAAAAGCTAATAGGGTCATGAGTGATTGGCAGATAGCCACATTCTGCGGCTGTAGTGTTCACTAATACGAGACAAGTTTCACATTGCATACAAGAATTTGCTTCCTTGGGGCCATTTGAAAGCCACTTTTGTGTTTCCTTGCTTTGGAATTGTCATATTTTCCAAAATTAGTCGACAAACAGAAGTACAGAACAATCCTCTTGAGAGGTTAGTCATGGAAATAGGATTTCATTACTGATGTACAAACTGAAGATGTCCAATTTACAGCCACATGAATGTGTCCAGCATGTCCATGCATGTCCCTATGTTTGTGATATGGAGTTCACATTTCCGTGAAGTGAATGTGATGAGTTTGTGTTTTGCTTTAGTGCATGTCTTTCTCACAATTACAATCAACAATATGTATAATGGAGGGAGTCAGGGTGGCACCCTTCTTGTCCACCGAGGACATCGATTTGTAATGGGGGCCCTACACTGGCCAAATGAATAGACGAAAAAAGGAAAATCCCCTCGCCATGACTCCTAATGATATCTTGGAGAGACCACGAGGGGTTTGGGGGCTCTCGAGGAATACTAAACACCAGGGTTAAGGAAACCCTAGCCTAAACACCCTCCATGACAACGAATATATTAACTACCCCATGACTGATTCAACCCATCAGCCAGGGGCTCGGGGGCTATACCTAACGAGTTGGCTCGCACGCCCCCACAGGATACCGCCCGAAGTCCTCAGGGCCTGGTATATGTCGGACATTGCTTGATCGGGGGCTTTGGCCGAGCGTACGTCGCCCGGGAGGCAGGGTCAAGCTCTCTGTGGAATTTGTACTTCTCTTGCCCTCCGTAGATATATGGCTGGGCAAGGGACCCCTTAGTGGGGGTCGACCCTAGATGATCGGTTTTTTCCCCTTAGAGAACTAGCTCTCCTCTCCGATCCCTGATTTGTAATCCCTTGAACACTCTGACACGAAATCTCTCTGCTGGATGTAAGGTCACCCGATCTAGGATAAACCCTTTAATATCTTGAGTGTTAACCACAGAAGTCTCACACATCGACCATCTAATCACTAGCTGCGGTTACGGACTCACAACACTAAATATTTAGTAAAAGTCTATATAAAAAACAGAATAAAATTAGGATCCCTTCTCCTTGATTCCTTCCTAGTTTACGTTTTTATGTCGTTTTACAACAATAAAAAATAGCTATATCATCAAATTATGCGGCTCTAGAAAGCCAGGGCGGTTGCCCGAAAAAGCTATGTACACGCCTTCAGCCCATCAGAAATGCCTCAATTTTCGTTTATTCTTCGATCACCAGATAAACGATAACACACCAATTCGTGAGAAACACCGGCAGCACGCCCCGCCGAGTGAGAAGCCTTGCATTCTTCATCCAAGGCCAGTGAGTTTAGTGAGGTTGCTTTCTTCGTCCTCGACTGGCCTTACACTAGTACTAATCGCGTCCTTTCCCTCGAGCGGGCGTGCCGCCCACAGATTGCGGAGTCGCTGGAAGTAATCGCCGAGTGCTAGGAGGCCCCTCGCCGGCTGCCGCGTTGTCAAGATCTTGTGCATCTGCTGCAGCGTCGTCAGCCTGAGATGGTCCGCCTGCACAACCAACCGAACTTAGCAGGGGCCGTCAGGGTATCCATAAGGTTCTGCTTCAGCTTCTCCATGCCCTGCGAGAGGGCCTCCTCTACCTGCATCGAGTTGTGCTGGACGCGGCTTATGGCATCTCCGTCAGCGGCTCCAGCTGTGGGCTTAAGATCTGGCATCAGCAACAACGAGATCCACCATCATGTAAGACGAATCACACGTGTGGGTGGGGGACAGCACTGTGAGTGAGCCGCCCACCTTGAGGACCGGAACCCGCCGATCGACAGGAATAACCGCTCGGCGGGGGTCTTCCACACATGCCCGACATGACGTAGAACACGTCGGAGCTTGTGGCCATGGCCTTGATCCTGAAGAGGTGCTCGTAGTTGCTGAAACCGGTCTCGACGACCAAGCGGAGCTCCAGTTCCGATGTCTGCTGCCCCTGGAGAGCAGACATCAGCTCGACCCCGTGACTCTTCTGCTCGTCCACCCAGTGGCTGTAGTTGATCTCGAACCCGGCAACGCCAGTGGAAGTCGAACCACACACACAAGCCCGCAGTTAGTACATACCACAGGGTGCGGCTCCTGCTAGTGAACATTGTGCTGTAGTGTTCCTTCTTCAGAATGATCAGTGCAGAGCGGAACGTTGATATATTGAAGTATTGAACCTGTTAATCCGAGAGTTGAGCCTCCCAGGTTCTCATTTGCATATGCACCCTGCAGGATGCAGATCAGCCAATGCACTCGATCAGTCAATATAACACTGCCTGATGAAATGGCTTTAATATAACCGACAGATTCTCTCTCTTGTACCTGTTGTCACACTCGAGCAGCCAATGCAGTCGATCGAACCCGTTGAAGCTCCTGCTCTGTTTGGTCTGGGCCAGCTTCATCCGGTCTGACTCTAGCAGCTGGATGTAGGCCTATTGAACAACAACAAAGATAAGCGCCAAGAGTGAGATGTAAGGTACATGTAAACTATCATGATAACACCAAAAGATGTGGTGAAGTTCTTGTGGTCACCTGTTGCTGCGCGCGTTTCCTCGCGCGACTAATCCGAGAAGACTCTCTGCATGCCAACCTTCTCTCAACCTGAAGCAAAACATTTCAGGTCTACATTCGGAACATTTTATTTCTCTCGCATTGTTTTGCTTTGGTAATGCCCAAGACCAAGAGGAGATGGTCCAATATAAGGAGATTTTTGGCTGCAAAGCCGATGAATTCCCAATCACTATTTGGGTTTGGGTATCCCAGTTCACTACAAGAAATTAAGGAATTCAGACTGGAGAAAGGTGGAGGAGCGATTTGAGAAACGGCTAACCAGCTGCAAAGGCAAACATCTCTCTATGGAGGCTGCTTGACACTAATAAATTCAGTGCTCAGCAGCTTTCCAACGTATATGATGAGATACCTAGGGGAGTTTTGAAAAAGTTAGACTACTTTCACTCCAGATTTTATTGGCAAGGCGATGAGCAAAAGAAAAAAATATATCTCGCCAAGTGGAGTGTTCTATGTCAACCAAAAGATCAAGGAGGTCTTGGCATACATGATCTGGGTATCAAGAACACAGCTTTACTTGGCAAATGGTTGTTTAAGCTTCTTACGTCAGATGGAACTTGATGGCAAATCCTCTGAAATAAATATTTAGGGTCCAAACCGTCATCACAAGTAGAATGAACAGCAGGAGACTCGCATTTATGGTCCAGACTTATGAAGGTTAAGCAAGATTTCTATGAAGGTTAAGTGGGATTTCCTACACTTCGGTGCCTTCACAATGAAGGATTGGTCACAAATTCATTTTTGGGAGGATATGTGACAGAACCGTCTAATTTATAAGAGCACAAGTACAATAGCAATCACCGAAATGATTAAACCGTCATACTTGAGCTCATATAAATTCGGTAGTCCAACAAAACCACGAGGGATTTCAAACCAACCAACATACAATCAAGATCGTACATAATCCAACATAACAAGTCACTTGTTACATCACAGTTCCCAAGTAGTTCAGAAATATCTCACATACATCAGAGTTCCCATAGTTATTACAAACCAAGTTTCAAATAGCGGAAGCAAAATAGTTTAAGATCAACATCACACCTAAGTTCAAATACATGCCAATACGTGGGCATCGCTGCTCCTTGGTCTCTGCGTGCAAGGCTTAAACGAAGGAGATTAATAAATGGAGGGAGTACTTCATTAAGGGACCGGTAATCGACACACATTCTTCGTGTGCCATCTATCTTATCAACAAATATAACAGGTGCTCCCCAAGGTGAAGAACTAGGGCGAATAAAACCTTTCTCTTGCAATTCCTTAATTTGTTTCTTTAGTTCTTCTAATTCATCTACCCCCATTCTATATGGTCTCTTAGCTATGGGTGCAGTTCCAGGTAAAAGCTCGATAAGGAATTCGATGTCGCGATCGGGTGGCATACCTGGCAATTCATCGGGGAACACATCTGGGAACTCATCCACCACCTGGTTCTCCTGGTTGGCATCATCACTCAACTGGTTGACGGTGGCAGTCGGTTGAGCTTGCACTTCCACTTCAACACAGATTCTATCACCACTTGGAGATGTCACAACAACAGATTTCTCCTGGCATTGTATCACTGCTCTATGCTACTTCATCCAATCCATTCCCAGGATGAGGTCAATTCCAGCAGTTCTCAGAACAATTGGGTTTACTTTAAAAGCTACCCCCTTAGAAAAATACTAGTAGAAAGGCTCCAGTAATTTGCTGGCATGCTACCCCCGGTGAGTTTACTAGCATGGGATCTTTCATGGCACATAGGGGTATGCTATGCATTCTAACAAAAGCTTGTGATATGAAAGAATGCGAGACACCGGAATCGAAAAGTACGGTAGCAGAGATGGAGTTGACACTAAACATACCCAGCATAATCTCAGGCGCCTCCTGAGCTGATTCATATGACACATGATTCACATTGCCGATGAATGGAGGTCGAGCGTTGGGCCTCTGATTGCTCTACTGGGTCTGCGGGGCGTGCCGGTTCTGCTTCTTCGGGCACTCATAAGAATAGTGACCAACCTCTCCACAGTTATAGCATCCATTGGGGTTGTTGCCTGGAGTGCTACTCTTGATTGGGGCATTGTTGGACACTCCCTAACGTGGTACCTGGTTGTTGGACTGATGTTGCTGCGGGCGCTGCTGATTCTGGTTGCCAAACGGCTGCGAGTATTGCGGACGCTGCTGGTTCGGGTTCTTCTAGGGGTACTGGCCTTTGTTCCATTTGTTGGATGGCCCTTGGTTCCTATGCGGAACACCTTGTGATGGGAAAGCTCGCGGGCGAGTGTTGCTACCCGACGCCTATCCTTGGAGCTTCCTCTTCTTAAGGTCTATTTCCTTGCGCTTGTTATCTATCACTATGGCACGATCCACCATTTCTTGGAAACTGACATACTTGTTGACATCAGCTGCAGTTGGAGCTCGTCATATAGCCCCTTCAGGAATCGGTGCTGTTTGTCAGAATCTCTGGCCACCTCAGCCGGGGCGTATCGTGACAGTTGGGCAAACTTGTCGTGGTACTCCGCCACAGACATGGAGCCTTGTTTGAGAGCCCGGAACTCTTCTTGCTTCAGTTCAATAACTCCCTCAGGGATGTGATGGGACTAAAGTTCTCCGTAAACTCCTTCCATGTGATTTCTGGAGCATTATCAGGGCGTCCGTACTAGAATGATTTCCACCAATCCTGAGCAGCTCCTTGGAGTTGGCCTGAGGTATACAGGACCTTCTCCAGATCGTTGCACTGTGCAATGTTTAGCTGCTTCTCTACAGCTCTCAACCAATCATCAGCCTCCATGGGGTCAAAGGCATGTGTGAACACAAGTGGACATCCTTTCAGAAACTCCCCGCATTTGTCACGGACCTGTATAGGTGGGGGTGCTCCTGCTGGTTGCTCACCAAAACGGTCCATCACTGTCTGCATGAGCTGCACTTGCATTGCCATCAATTGTTCAATCGTCACCGGCGGTGGCGGAGGTGGATCCATGAGAGCACCATGTCCACGGCCTTGGCCTCTTCCTCCTCTGGTGGCCATATGATTCCAAACAAATGTGCAAGACTTTTAGAGAACTTTCAAAAATTTATAAATTATTTACAAAAGGTAAATAGCATCGCTGAAAATTTCTGGACGGGTGTCAACAACAGCAGATCAGAAATTGAAGTGTAACTCAAGTTTCAGAGATCCAAAAGGGGCATGGCATACATCGTTGGAAAGTTTAAGAAGTCTGCTACAAATTTTATATAGAACTTTTTCACAGCTTCTGACGGCAACATCATCAAAAACTGAGCTAAACAATTTCTGTACTAAGTTAGAGACTGCGCAGAATTGCCAGATTATAACAGATGTATCTCTCAAACCAAAACTGATAATAAGGTGATTCCAGTGGGAAAAGAAAGGTACATAGGTCTAGTTTCTTCCACACAATTTTCATAATTTTTAGATGCAAGGATTCAGAGATACGAGATAAACATCACAGACTGCTCCGAAAAACAGCACAACAGAGATACGAGATTTTAAACCCCAACTATGTTAAGCAAAGACTAACTTGTTTTGATAAAAAGAACACGTGGACAAGCCCACACTGTTCTAGCAGTCACACAAACTCCAAATCAACCAAGTTCATCAACACAAACAACAAGGCAACTAAAAGTTCACATTACACACATAAACTTAACAAGACTCTCAATCTAAAACGCATCTATTCCGACGGGGCAGCAAGCATCTAAGGAGCGCGGTCCACCATGGTGAACTCCGAATTTTTTTTTATTTTTAGCCTAAATTTGAAACATATTTTGAATTTAACCCGGATTTGAATTTTTTTTAAAACTAGCCCGTTTGGCCCCGCCACCATGCATGGCGGGGCAATTGAACTGAACCCCGCCATGCATGGTGGCGGGGTGCAGGTGCCACGTGGCATGCAACGAGCAGTGAATACTGACGTGGCTGGGAAACGTGGAAAGACGTACCCCGCCACGCATCATGGCGGGGTACGCCTAACCCGCCACATGTGATGGCGGGGTACAGCCCCACCCATTTCTCAGAAGCGGGTAGGCAGCGTGTGGCCGAGCTTGGGCTTGTTCAGTTGCAATTTTTTTTGCAAAATAACCCTGTAGCACGTTTCGTTGTTATTTGACAATTAGTGTCCAATCATGGTCTAATTAGGCTTAAAAGATTCGTCTCGTTCATTTCGTCTAAACTATGTAATTAGTTTTATTTTTTATCTATATTTAATGCTTCATGCATGTGTTTAAAGATTTGATGTGATTGGGAATCTAAAAAATTTTGCAAAATTTTCTGGGAACTACCAGCCCTTGTTGTCCTTCACTTCCTCCACCTGCAGGATGTCGGCGTGGCCCACGGAAAAGCAACTTCCCTGCTGCTGTCTCAGCAAGCAACACAGCTGCACAGGCCCTCTCTCTCTCATCGTGTGTACAGTAGTGCCCTGCTGCTGCTGTCTCGCAGCCGCAGGGAGCTCACGGCTACCCTCCGTCCCTATTTATTCGTCGTCGTTGGTGTTCGTGCCACGAGTTTAACTTAATTTGTAGAAAATGCGTGCAACATTTGTATCTTCAAATAAATTTATTAAAAAACTAGATTCAAATATCTATCCAATGATACTAATTATGTACCATAAGCATTAATATATTTTAATATATAATTAATCAAAGTTGTTTCTTAGGAAACGCAAGCGACAAATATTTAGGGACGGAAGGTGTACTGTTGAAGCTCAAGCACCAAGGAGGAGTCCAGCTGCTGTCCCACAGGCCACACAGCATCACTGCACTGCTAGCCTCAGGCCTCGTTTAGATATCAAATTCACACCCAAATTCCACTATGCAAAAAGAAGATTTCCCATCACATCAAAATATCGGCACATATACGGAGTACCAAATGTAGATGAAATCAAAAACTAATTGCACAGTTTTGTTGTACTTTGCGAGACGAATATTTTAAGCCTAATTAATCAATATTTGGACAATTATTATCAAATAAAAATAAAATTGCTACAGTGTGACGAGACATTTACTCGTTGAGCTTCAACAGTAGCTGTGAGCTCCCTGCGGCAGCAGCAGCAGGGCCTGTGCACTACTGTACACACCACGCGATGAGAGAGAGGGCTTGTTTAGTTTACGCAAATTCATCCCAAATTTCCCATCACATCAAAATGTCGACACATGTATGGAGTACTAAATGTAGATGAAATCAAAAACTAATTGCACAATTTTGTTGTACTTTACGAGACGAACATTTTGAGCCTAATTAATCAATATTTGGACAATTATTACCAAATAAAAACAAAAATACTACAGTGTAGCACAGTAAATTAGGAACACCCGATTTGGCATCTAAACGAGGCCAGAGGGCCTGTGCACTACTGTACACACCACGCAATGAGAGAGAGAGGGGCTGTGCAGCAGCAGCAGGGCACTACTGTACACACTACGTGATGAGAGAGGGCCTGTACACACCCCGCCATCACCTATGGCGGGTTAGGCGTACCCCGCCATGATGCGTGGCGGGGTACGTCTTTCCACGTTTCTCAACCACGTCAGCATTCATTTCCCGCTGCATGCCACGTGGCACATGCACCCCGCCACCATGCATGGCGGGGTTCAGTTCAATTGCCCCGCCATGCATGGTGGCGGGGCCAAACGGGCTAGTTTTAAAAAAAATTCAAATCCGGGTCAAATCCAAAATATGTTTCAAATTTGGGCTAAAAATAAAAAAAATTCTGAACTCCCTGCTATCTTCTTGTACATGGTAGGCTGTCTAAGCTGAGTGGCCATGTCATCAATCTGCTTCTGAAGGTGCTTCTCGGACTTCTGCGCCGCACGAAGCTCCTCCCTGAGTGCTTCGTTGGCCTCCTGCATGGCATAGAGGTGTCTCACCGTGGTATCCATGGTTGGATCAGACGCTGAGGGAGCCAACACCGCCCATGTCCTTTCCACATGGTTGTAGCGTGGGAGAAACCTGTAGCGATTCTCCTGCATGGCCTCAAAGCGACGACCATGGTAGTACAAGTAAGCCTCCTGCGCAGCATCCTCCATGCTATCATAGGCAATGGCACGCCTGGACCTGTGGCTGTGGGTAGTCTCTACATCATGTGAGTGTTCAGTGTTGTTCCAAGCGGTGATGATCACATTGGTCTTCCAATATGTCGCCTCCACAGGGTGCTTGTGCTCCGCGCAGTAGTACTTGATGGTAGCAGCAAGATCTGGGTAGTACTCGGCCAGCACGGTAGTGAGCAAGTTATGGTAGTGAGCATCCTCGGGGGCGTCCTTAAACTTGTTCCTAGTGGTACACCCTATCTCTTCTAGTCCCTCTGGAGCAGCTGGGGAAGGCACTGGTGTTGGTGCAGAAGTGGCCTGTCAAGCTGGTGGAGGTGTAACAGCGGGGACTGGCGCGTCCACTGGCGGGATGGGTACAACCACTGGTGTTGAAGTAGACCCATTCGATGCGGTAGCTGAATATGCTTCCACTTCCATAGGTTCCTCCTCCTCCTCGTCGGTGATGTGGATGACCTCTGGCACCACTGGTGGTACTGCTGGTGGTGCAGGTGCTGCTAGAGTGAATTGAGCGACGTAGGCAACTGCACTGAGGCAAGACATCTATCATTTTGAATTAAAATATTATCAGAGTCAATATTTTATGCAATAGAATAAAGAGTAGAGCATAAAAATTTTAATAAAATACCAAGACTGAGGTAGTAGCAAGTAAATAAATAAAACCAAAATCCTATAAACAACCATTTCTATCTAGGTTTGCGTCCTACAGTCAACACGGCTTTGATACCAATTTGTCACACTCCAATTAAAGGATAATATAGCGTGCATACATCTTATGTGCGCCCTAGGAATAGTCACACACATAAGCCGATAAATTAACAGAAGTATCATCACTGTGTACATACATCACGTTATTACATCACGTAGTTCTTAACATAACAAGCGGTAAAGTAAATAACACTCTCAACCGTAGTGACTTCTCCACAGGGAAGGCCGACTGGTTCACCCAAACCTAGTAATCTTCGAGAAAATCCTCGTAGAAGCTGTCATCTGTTACCCATCTGAGATTTTTATCCAAAAATGAAATAATAACAAGTGTGAGTACACTCGTACTCCGCAAGTATAGTATGAGGATTCATGGGGCTCAAAAAGGATAGACACGGTTGACTGCAGTTAGCACTTTTAGTAAATCAACATTTTATTATTAATTATCATTAAGTTAAGCATAAGTTCCCATTTAACCCACATGATCACCTACTGGAATTAAGAAGAGAAATTTATCATCATCATAATCTCATCATCATCATCATCATAACTCATCCACGTGTCAAGTAACTATTTATTCTGTGAGTTTTCCGAGCCGCTCGTGACCGTGAGCACGGCTGTTATAACAGTTTTATCACTCTGCAGAGGTTGTGCATCTTTACCCGTGAGTCGTGTTGCCCAAATGCCCGGGGCCCATCGACCCCCTAACACTCCCAACGTGAGCAGGCAGGGTACACTACGAAGCCTTCCATAGGTCTCTCTAACATGTTAGGGCCACGAGGTTTCCTCGACAGGCAGATGTAGGAAACCCCTTTCTATGGCACAAATCCTTCGCGGTTATACACATAAGAACAGGGGCAGCCCTATACCCAAAGTGGCAAGCCCCTCTTGCGCTCTTTCGGGTAACCTCTAACAAGCTAGAGAAGATCCTATTACTGAGCTAAAGTCAGAGCCATGTGACCCTCACGGTTGCACTGTCAATTCCAGCTTTTGCCGACAGATAAGTCCTTACGGAGGGTTTAGGGCGACACGATCAACATCATTTGCACCATCACCCTATAGTTCCACTGTTACCATCATGTTTACCCATTGGTTCCATTAGTCATAGTGTAGTTCATGTTCAGTTAGAGCACTAGCATTCTACCCATGTGCAATAAAACCCATAGGAATCAAGGTGTAAGTCATCAATGGCTAGGATGTCCTTATAGTCGAGCAATATTAGACACATACATAATAAGTAGATTATTTAATGAATAGGACATCAAGGTAAGCCCATGCTATACTTGTCTTGGTTCACGAACTGCTGCTGGTCCTGCTGCTCCTCGTACGCATCTGGGTTCCCGAAGTTCTCCTTACGGTCTGAACTCAAACAACACGAACCACAACACGCATCCCAGAACAGACATACAAGCAAAACATTACTATGATTAGAACAGTACACCAAAAATAAATGAAACAGTATAAACTATTTACCAAAATCATCTACGTCTCACTACGATCACAACGACGTGAAATGCACGAAAAACGGAGCTACAACGCAAAAGTTACGAGGTAATTTAGGTTCCACAAGCTAGCTATTAAACTAGACATAATCGAGAAATTCAAAAGCTTCTAACAGATCTAACAGTAGCATCATCATGTAGATTACGAAATTACGAAACTAACACAAGTTGAACGGATCAAATCGGAGCTAAAACGACGATTTTGTAAATAGGTAGAACTATTTTTGAATTAAAACAAATCAAAGAAAATTGGATTTTGAATTCCGGCCAGGACCGCGGGTATGAATAGTCAAAAGGACGGGGTCTTTTTAGCAAAATAACCCGTGAAGGGGTATCGGCCATCTTGGGCCATTGATTAACCAATGGGCGGCTAGGATTACATGGGAGGGGAAGAGAGGGAGTGCAGCTACTGGAGTTAGGGGAGGACGCGGCGGTGCCCAATCGAGCGCTACGGTGCACGGTTTTCAAAACCGAGAGTACTGGGGAAAAGCGGAGAAGAAGGCGCATCCACGCCGGGGAAAATCGCGGCCGGAGAAGGTTCGGTGCGACACTCACCATGGCCAGTAGTGGAGGAAACTCACTGGAGCTCACGGGGATAGCCCTAGAGGCCACCATTCGAGAAGATAGAGGCATGGGGACAAAGAGGGAAGCGAGGCAAAGCTCACCGAGAGAAAAAAATTGGTGGAGGCGGCTCGGGGACGATGGCCAACGCGGTGGGGGCGGACGGCGCTCCGGTGACCGCTGCCGTGTTGCAGGGGTGGTTTTGCGAGCAAAAACGGAGCAGGGAGGGCAGCAGGGGAGGCAGAGACGGGGTCGCGCCCTCGTTTAAAGGCCTCGAGGCGCGGGGGATGCTCCCACGATGTGGAGCATGGGCGCGGGCGGGTCGGTTGCCCATGACCGAGCGAGAGGCGCGGGAGGTTGGGGAAGGGGCTGACGGCTGGGCTCGGTGCGTCAGCGGCTCAAGGGGGGAGAGCGGGGAGGCGGCAGTGGCGGTTGTAGCCTCCGACGCGGGCCGGCCCAAGAAGAGCATGGAGAGGAGAGGGGAAAAGAGGCGTGCGGGCCGGCGGAGAAATGGGCCAATAGGCCGAATAGGGAAGAGGAGAAAGAGAATGAATAGAAATTCATTTTCATTTTCCAATTCGATTTTCCAAACTCAAATTCAAATGGTTTTTTTTGAATTCCTTTGAACTTGGAAAACAAACCAACCATCACATAAAATAAATGGTGCAGCATGGGTGCATAATCATGTTGCTAACCTTATGATCGATTTTAATTTCACTAGAATTTATTATTTCCTACGTTTGAATGCACACTCAAATACATAAATAAATCATATTTAGCTATTTTGAAATAGTGAAAAATTTAGTATGTTACAAGGCGTTTCTAAAATAGCCTCGGAGGCGGTTGGGCCAGCTGCCCACCTCAGTTATTCGTGGCAGGGCAGCCGGCCCAGCAACCGCCTATGTTAATGCTTAACTGAGGTGGGCAACCTAATGCAACCGCCTCGGTTAATGCCCCTTAACCGAGACGGCTACCCTGACGCAACCCCCTCGGTCAATACATTAATCGAGGCAGTCGCCTCAAAATAACCGCCTTGGTTAATAAATATTAACCTAGGCGGGCGCTTAAGGCTGCGCCCCTCGGTAAATCATTTACGGAGGCAATTATTTATAATGTGTCCGCCTCCATAGATCAGCCGAACCCGCTAACAAATTTCCGGCTCTCGTGCCCAACAGGTGCTGCAACGCCAGGACCCAACTACATCCCATTCTCCATGCCTGGGATGGCAAAACAACGGGCGCCGCACCCAGATTACCAAAACCGCTATGACATGGCATGCTTCTAGTCACCATGAGCTTAGCTGCCACACAAATTGAGTCCACACCGCTGCGCCATGAAAGACGCGCCCACACCGCCTTGGCCCCCGTGCAGGAGTTTGCATCCATCAAAGACCTAGATTGCTGATGTGGAAGTCTGGACGGTGGGATCGAAGGCCAGTGAATCCATCTCAACCATCCAATTCATTTGTGCTTCTTCACTGAGAGATATCTCCTTCCTCCTCTCCCTCTCTCACACATCGCGCTCCCTCTCTCGCGTGCGTGCATACGCCACACACCCCTTCTCCCTCCACTCCGGCCAGCCCTCCACCTCCACCTCTAGCTAGCCCCCTCCACCTCCACCACCGACCAGCCCCCTCCACCTCTAGCGCGGCGGCGCCCTCCACCTCGACCCGGCCGCGGCTGCTCGGCCCTGTGGTGGCTCGCTAGGGCGCAACGAGTGGGGGCCCGTCCCTAGTGGCAGTGGCTCAGTCCCAGCGGTGGCTTGCGAGGGCGCGGCGAGCAGAGTTCCGGACCCAATGGCGGATCACGACGGTGCCACGAGCAGAGTCCCGGCCCCGGCGACGACTCACGAGGGCGCGGTGAGCGAGGGTCTTGCCCCAGCAACGACTCGCGAGGCCTCGGCAAGTGGGGGCCCGGCCCCAGTGGTGGCTCGCGATGGCGCGGCAAGTGGGGGCCTAGCCCCGGCGGCTCTTCTCAGCGCTAGCAGATCCGGCAAGCAGCAGCCGGTGCGTTGATGGGCGAGGGCACGGTCCCAGCGGCTCTTCTCAGCGCCAGCAGATCTGGCGAGCGGCGGCACGGGGCGTCGATGGGCTTGGTGGGCCTCATGGATTGGCTCACCGGGCTCATCGATGGTTTTTTATTTTTTTAATCCACTAGGTAAATGCCCGTGTGTTGCAACGAGAAAATAGTAATTCTACAATAATTTGAATATGAATGTGTTTCATACTGCCCTAAAGATAATATTTCCAGTGTGATGTTAGCAACATCAATATTACATGAATCCTTGTAAAATATGAATAAGTTTGTCTCTCCAGAAACATGCATCTTCCATTTGATATTTTGGCCAAGTTTCATATTTAGATCATATTAGTGTGTACTTTTACAGATTGAAAACATGAAGGAGTGTATCTTATTTCTTGTACTTTTAATATGCCTACTGAAAAAAACGTGCTTAGAATTTCTGAATTGTTGCCGTGCATAGCTGCCTCTGATTCTCAGATAAAGTCTGGCATTCACAGGATAGCATTGAGCATATAAAGCTACCATGTTTTCACATCCTCATTTCATTGCACATAGATAATTTATTTTTTTTAAAGGAGATTAACTCGGCTTTTAGGAAAGCCAATAAGAGGTATGGTACATACTGGGGATGCCAGTTCAACAGGAAAGTAAAACAAAAAAAGTTTGGCCCTTGCCATGCAGACTAACACAGGTGAAAGATGAAAGCAACAGAATGCCTTCCCAACCAAGCCTAACCCATTTACATCACACAAATATCGGGGCTGGGGCCATCATAGGTTGGTTTGTTCTTCATCCAGTCACTCAGGGTCGTCGCCATCTGCTCCAATTTGAGTTGTCACGCTCCTTCAGTAGATCCGCCCACATCTGCATGTAATGGATAGCCGCATGAATGACCGCATCCGAGTTAGTTGGAAAATTGTTTTCGATAGCCATTTTGTTCATATTCTTCCAAATGGACCACGCCAGCCCTGCAAAGAAGATAAAGCTTATTTTCCTAGATATTCCGTGCCTCCTTGGCAGCCAAAAGTGCAAGATATCCGGAATAGAAGTTGGAAAACCCTGTAAACCAAAAGCATTCCGCACACAACACCAAATATATTGGGAAAAAACACACTGAAAGAGAATGTGATTAACAGTTTCATATCTGTCACAAACTTCCCAACCCCTTCTCTTAAGAGCAGTAGTAGTGTGCAACTTATTGTGGAACACTTGCCACATAAAGATCTTAATTTTTAAGGGAAGTTTAGATTTCCAGATGAGATCAATGAGTTTATCTCTAACACCGCCATCAGTCAAACACAGATATAAGGATTTTGTAGTGAAGTTCTGGGATTTGTCAATGGTCTATCTAACTTGGTCACTGGAATCATCTATCTAGACAGAATGCAGCAAAACCTGTAGCTCTTCCCATTCCAAAATTAAATTTCCGTGTAAAGATCTCCTGAGAGGGATATCCCAGTCTCGCTCAGACCACATATCCCTAACCAGAGTGTCCTGTTTTTGGCAAATAGCAGAAATGTTGTTACACTGAATCCTAAGTGGCATATTGCCCAATCTGCCAGAATCTAACTCTATCCCCTTTTTTAACAGTGTATTCAGCCCCCACTGAAACAAGTCGACTTTATGTAAACCTTTCCATAATAGGGATGATCCCTGATTTCAGGAGTTGAAAAAACCCCCTTTTTTCCACATATATTTAGCTTGGAGAATTTTATAGCAGAGCTCGTTAGAACCTTTCTCTATTTTCCAAATCAATTTGGAAATCAGACATTGGTTCATCAGTAAGGTGTTGAGTATGCCCAGTCCACCAAAGACCTTAGGCCTATTGATGGACACCCACTTAGCCAACTGATACTTGAAGGGACCATCGGCACCTTGCCAAAAGAACTTCAACATGATACATGGTAATGGTTTGATGAGACCATAGGTACACACATGCTCACTTTAATATGATGACTTTCAGAGAAGTATCAGTTTCATGTGTCGGGTGTCAATATCAACCACACCCAATCAAGGGCGCTAACGGGACCTCGGCCACTCGATTACCCGAAGACAAGAGGCTAACCTCCGTCCTGCCCGAGCCTTGCGAAAAGCTCTCGGGCGAGGGAAATGTCTCGAGAGGCGGCCTCTGCCTCGCCCAAGCCCTTTGACGTCATCAAGGGCGCCCAACCCCCACACAATCCTTATCAGCTCCACCTTTTGTCCTCATCCTGCCTCGGGCGCGAGCCAGGATGGGATGGGGGCCTGCCATGCTGCCCGCTCCCATCAATAGGACGTACGGAGATGTGGAGCATGTGGGTGGCAGGACGTGACCCCGGTCACCTCCACCCCCCGTCAGAGGCCATACTGCCACAGTGGTAAGTTTACCGGCAACTGTGGCACCTAACCTCTTCTGTACGCGAAGCCACAGTGGTAGTTCCTTCTTCTCCACTTTCAAAAATATGTCCAAAGAAAATGGAAGTAGCTAGATATTGAAACTGATAAAAAATGTGAGTTATCTCATTAATGCACTTTTTTGCTAGTGAACTTAGTTGTGCCATCAAAATTCAAAAGTTCTCCGGATACTATATGAATTAAAATCATAGCAAAGAATGATGAAAAAGCAGACATTGATGAGCTACACTTGACATGATATGCTGCTATGCTGAAGGATAAATTCAGAGCTCTCTTTCACCTTTGTGTAAGAGTAGACAGTAATCTCTACGGTGCATGATAATACAGCCAAACAATACCAAATCCAAAAGCGTACCAAAGTACTATATAATCCTCTTGGTGCTTAACAACATTCACATTTTTAAAAAGGTGCAATTATCAATATTGATGCTTGAACTGAAGTACAAATCATTGTTAACCAAAAAATGTTCCAGGCTATGCACATGTATTTGGCCTCAAGCATTGATCACCCAATGTGATTCTTATTAAGCTAATAATACCTTTTTTGCTAATTGCGTCTGATGATGCTGGTCTGCATACACTGGATAGGTGAAGGTCTGATCTGAAGGATACTGCACTGCAAACAATTAGAGCAGTGAATTTTAGGACTATCTTTATTATGCTTGACAGATGTATCTATCATAGTTCAGATATAAGGATTAGGAGTAAGCTGCCATTGTTCCCAAAAGTGG